>PVJH01033272.1:0-21752 GCA_004026705.1 Nesogale talazaci
TCCACCTCCACCTCCACCACCTCCACCTCCATCTCCACCTCCACCACCACCTCTACCTCCACCACCACCTCCACTACCACTACCACAAATTCTTACTATAATGTAGCCTTCTTACACTGAACTCAAGTTGAGCCATGCATCTTCCTTTGGCTAAAGGAACAGTTGCAAACATGATGTAGTGAGAGATTGAAATCCACCTACATACTAAGGGTTGCTTTCATGCTGCTTGGGAAGACTGTCTTGAACACCCTCAAGGTAACCTTTTGGAAAATGAGATCCCCATCTACCACATATCTCTATTATACCCTACACTCCTGGTACCCGAACTACAGCTCCAATTTCAGGAATTGAGTATTCTAGCTGATGTGTAGCTGATACAAGATGGATGAGTAAACCCAGTTTATTCCCCAGTTGAACTCAACCACCCAAACCCACAGGTCCATAGACAGAAAATACTAATTGCTTGAAGTCACTGAGTGTTGGGGTGCCTTGTTATAGTATTATAAAGTGCATTGTGTTCCCACAAGTATGTGTCCACATATGGGCCCTGAGTCTCAGTATCATTATGTAAGTATCCTTCAGTTTGTGATCTGATGCAAACATCCTATGATTATAAGTTGGACTTCTCATTGCAAGGTCATCAGTTCAAAACCACCGGCTACTCTGAGGGAGAAAGATGAGTGTTCCTACTCCTGTGAAGATTTACAGTCTTGGAAAACCACAGAGGCATTTCTGTTTCCCTATAGGGTCACTATACGCCAGAATTGACTCTGTGGCAATGATTTTGCTATTTTTTGGTGAGATATTCATAAGGCAAGGTGAGTGACAGTTATGTTAATAAGGTAGGATGAACTCTGCAGTGTGATATTATATATCGATTCCATCTATTTCAAGGTATAGAAGCAATTAAACAACTGGGCAGGCAGCAAAGGGTCTTACTGTACCGAGAAGGGAAAGCCTAGAGCATAGCACATCTTTGGATCCAGGAGCTGCGTGCTCTGAACCTCTTAGACCCATGTGAAGATTGATACCAAGACAAATGGCGAGCTGCAAGGGACACCAGGCCCACAGGTGTTGAAAGGAGACAGAAACAGGGAAAGAAAGTCTTCTCTCGGAGCGCGTGGCCTGGATTTAGACTCGCCATCTGCTACACTGTGAGAGAATACATTTCTGTTTAATAAAAGTCACCCACTTGTGGTTTTTCTGTTATGCCAGCACTAGATAACTAATATGCACAGCAAACACTAAAGGTTGCAAGAGGCACTTGTGTGGCTGAGGAAAGAAAACCCCTCTTTGTCAGTCCCCTACCAGAGGGACATGAGTTGGGGGCCACTGGAAATGAGCAGTACCCTTGGAACTCATGCTGGGAGCAAAAAGATGATCCAGACAGGAACCTGGTCCAGAAAGCACCTCCCAGCTGGAGAGTACATTTGTCCGCAGAATGGCACAGCCCCAATCTCCTCCACCTGCTACATTCTGTACTGAGCAAGAAATACTTATGGACTCCTCAAAGCCAAGTTCCTTCTCCACTTGGCAGCTGCATGCATGTTTTGCAACTCATCCGGACAAGATATCCCTGTGGATAGCTGGATAATTCAACTCTGGCCGAAGCGGGTTCTTACTGGGCATATGAACGTCTGACTGACAGGGCTTCCCAAAATTAAATTTGCAGGGAAAAGAATGAAAAGACAATGGAATTTTCCACAAATGTTCTGAAGCACTCCCAGTATTTGAACAATAATTAAGAAATATGAACGCGCCATGACCATGTTGCTTGGGTATGTGACACATGCCATCCTTGCTCTGAGCCCTGTTAGTTTATTGGCTACTTCAGAAATAGAATATTGGGCAAGATCAAGCAGAGATGAAGTGAAGTCAGCAGAAAGCTTTTAGCTAGAAATTAAAAACAGTGGGGAACAGGGAAGGGGGAATTAGACCTTCCGTGCTGGCAATTAACATCAGTTCCATACTTAGAGGAGAAGCAAGACTGCGTGGCGAGCTGGATGGAAGCCATCGGAATACAGGTGGGGCACCTCGGGAAAAATGGCTAGTTTTAGGTTCAAATCCACTCTCTGCCTTTTCCTTCCCATGAGCTTTTGGGAAATGTAATTAATTGCCTCCAATCTCCAGCTCCTCATTTGTAAAATGGATTTTGAGTATCTGAATAGTAGGGGTGCTGTGAGTTTAGAGAAAACACACTTTGAGATGTTACCTGCAGGGCCTGGCATGGAGCAGCCACTCTGGGATTTATGCTGCTCTCTTGCTGGTAGAAGGTGTTGGTATTAGTGCAATCTGGTATAGCAAGGGTGGTGGCCCAGATGACCAGCTATGGTGCACACAAGGGAGCTGGGACTGGGTCCCTGGGCAGATCCAGGCAACAGAAACTCAGAGGTCAGTGAATGAAAGAGAAATATATCCAAGGAATCGCTTAAAGGATATAAATAATACAGACAGTCAGATCATACTGAGAAGAGCTGGATAATATAGAGAGAAACTAACCCAAATAAAGGCTTTCAGGTTAGAGGTGAGACTGCGATCTCCTCCCGGGGTATGCACACCTGCGAGTGACCTCTTCCCTTGGGTGGAAGCTAACTCTGTTATTGGCTTCTAGCCTTTACGGGCCATAATGCCTATCATGGAAATGCACCCTATCTTGCAGGATGGTGCCTCTTTACAGCCTTTGAAGGAGGAAGCTGCATACTTTGAGGGATCTACTGACAAATCCACAAGATAAAAAACTATGGGTTATCTCTGGGTGGTGAACCATGAAGAACTGAAGTCCTTGGTCTGACGATTTGCAACAAATTCTGCCAACAACCCAGGGACTTCAGAATGCTTTTCCCCCTAGTTTAGGGTCCATTGATACCACAGCTGACAGCTGGATTGCAGCCTTTTGAGAGCTTGGTGCTTAAGACGAGCCAAGACAGGCCCTACATAAAAGGAGGCAACAAACAAGGTGTCATTTTGAGCTCTTAAATTTGTGGGACTACGGCTAAGCAGTGACCAATACAAGTAGGGTGTCAACAAGGGGAGGGTTCCATGACAGATACTTGGAAATGTGGGGGTTGCTTTGGAACTGGGCTATGGGTGGAAGCTGGAAGAATTTTGAGGAATCTCATGAGCAAAACATGGAAGCCGTTCTTAAAATGCTGTTATTATTTATTGGTAAGATATATATATATATATATATATATATATATATATATATATATATATATATATACTGTGTTAATCTGTATTGGTGAGGATCTTCTCCTTTTTCATGGACTCTCTACCAAAATAAGTGGCATATCAGCCGATTTTACATGTACCCATTCATGACATTAATTTTGTTTGTATTGTTATACAGCCACTATCACTTTGCAGTTTCAACTGTTTTCATCACTCCTAACAGAAACTTGTTCTCTAAACAATGCCTCCTTCAATCCATAGGGAAGCATAGTCCTGTCCCCTGGCAGGATTGCTTGTATGCAAAGACTATGAGTAAACCTTGAGTGTGTAACTATTTGCCTGTTCCAGGAACTTGATGCAATGCTAAGGAGATTCCTTGCTGGAGACAAGGAGAATATTGGTCAGTATGAGAATGCTTATTCATTCTCATCATTGCATTCTCAATGCATCATGAAAACATCTGGAGCCTGAAGTTATTGTGCCCTAACATGCGCCCTGCATTTGAACTTTTGCAAACGTTCTCTTTTGGCACACAAATAAAAATCAGCCAGTGGAGAAACTCAGGGGGGAGGGGAGGGGGTCTTCTCTCTTGAGTTCCTCTCCTTTTCTTCATGATTCAACCTTAAGCCTTGAGTAGTTCTTCCGTGTGTCTCCGGTAGCTCTCAGCTGACTAGCATGCTACAAATGGCAAGACTGACATGATAGCGCCACTTACGTCCCTAGCACCAGACCTTGTGGTGGTGGCATGTCACTGAGTCAATTATGACCCACAGTGACCTTTCCGGACAGAGTAGAAGTGCCCCATACAACTTTCAATGCTGTTATCTTGACAGAAGCAGGCAGCCATCTATTTTCTTCCATGGATGCTTTGAACTGACCACTCCTCAATAGCCAAGTACTTGGCCACTGGGTTTTCCCACTGCCATTTCTGGGGTTGCTGAATTGGCTAGAATTCCTGGGGACCCTACACACAACAGGGCGAAACACTGCCCGGACCTGTGCCCTCCTCACAAAGATTACATTTGAACCCATTGTTGCACCCGCTGGTCAACTGGCATTGATGAGTATCTCCCCCGCTTTTCATGGATTCACTACCTAAGCACAAGGTTCTTTTCCAGGGGATGATTTCTCCCAAGAATGTCTCAAGGAGATGAGACGAAGTCTCTTGGTGCCAGCTTCTACGGAACACTCTGGCCCAACTTCCTATAAGATAGATTTATTGTTCATCAAAAGGTTTTTTACCAACTTTCCAACTTGCATAAATGACACTGCCTTATATCTTTCCATTTTCAATGTCATCTTTCTTTTCAAAAGGAAGTAATCTAGTTCTGTCATTTAGTTATTGAAATTGTTTTACATTTGAATAAGCTACCCTGTTTAAAATTTCTTAGTTTTTGATATTTACCCTCATACCTTTAGTGTATAGTCTTTCTAGCAATTGGTAGGAGACCCCTCCTACCTTAGATAAGCTTTTGACAATGCCCAGGAGAAAGAATAAGTCTCAGTCCTGGACAATGTGTCCATTACTTCTGGCTGTCCATCCATGTCCCACAGATCTTTAATCTCACAAGTGATTGTCCCTAATTGACCCTCCCTAATTGACTCACCTATGAGTGGGTAGAGAGAAATAGACTCAGAGACTCATAGACAAAGCCATTCATCCACATCACCAAGGTGACAGAGCAGGCCATCAGTGTTATATACACAAGTTCCTATTCACAGGGTCCAACCTAGTCCCAGGCACAATGCATTTTCACCTGTATGTCTTAACAGAGAGGATTCCTAAAGCCCTGGTTTACTACAAGTATTCATCAGATGCTATTCAATACATTTTTCATGAAGCCCATCAACAGGAGCTCTGGTGACACTGTGAGTTAGACACTGGGATGCTGACTGTGAGGCTGGTGGTTCATAGCCTCAACTCCTCCATCGGAGAAAGAAAAGGCTGTCTGCTCTCCTAAAAGAGTAGGAACAGTTCTCTTCTGTCCTGCGGGGCTGTTTCCAGTCAGCATCAAACCCTGGTGGTGCCGTGGAAGAGAGGTGTGGCCCGTTCATTGTGGTCTATGTGTTCTTGAAAATACACATCAACATGTGTACCAACCTACACAGTGTACATAGACATCTCTACATGCAAGATGTATATGCGGAGTATACATAGAATACTCATGCATACATATACATGCTGTTTCTCTTTATTTTTAATCGTGCTCTGAACTGATTTTTAGATCAAGTTCTTCTTAGTAGGTGTCTCTCCCTCACAGATTTCAACTCTGGCTTGAAAATAAAACCTGCAGCTCTTCCTTGAGGAGCCGGCCAAGAGTAAATATTTTCCTGTCACAAATGGGCTATTTTTAGTTTTTCAATACTTCCCCTGACCTCAAGGAATGTGTTGCTTTAATGTCAGACTCTCACAAATTGTTTAATATAACTTGGGGGTGTGAAACTGCTCCATCTCATTAGATGGGTGTTGTGAGTGGTGGCCTTGGGACAGGTCTCTCCCTCTTTCTCTCTCTCTGTCTCTCTCACACACTCCTCGATCTTGTGACATGCTTGCACATAAAATGGAAGCTGGGTAAAACACCTTTACGACAGGGGTTGCATAAAGTCACCCCAGCCTTCCACCCACAGGGCAGACCTCTCTCACTGGTCAAGTTGCAATTGCCCCATCCACCATTTGCATTTGTCTTAAGGTGACAACGATTGATAATGCCAATAGTCACAGTAACGCGTCATGTATGATTAATGAAGGAGCTCTGGGGGTGCAGTGCATGAGGTGCTGAGCTGCCAACTGGAAGATTGGGGCTTCACCCACCCACAGCTCTGTAGGACGCAGATGAGGCAGTCTACTTCTACAAAGACAACACTTTAGGACCCCCAGCACACCTCCACTCTGTCTCCTTGGACAGCGGTGGGTCTGCATGGACTCCAGGAGTTAAGCTTGAGCTTGGTCTTCTTCATGAGGTAAAGGGGACTCTCCCACGTAAATCCATTTCCTATTTGAGAATTGTGATGGTACTTTTACCAACAAAATGGTTCTTCCCAAGGTTGGGAAGTCATCCTTGAAGGGGCCCAAGTGCTCCCTGACCTGAAAGAGCAGGCCATCCTTGTGGCCAAAGCAGGGTCCCCTAGGGCAACTGTGCCCAGACAGCCTACTCTCAGCTTGCAGAGACAAATTTCAAACAGCTTTGTTGATGAGGTTTCTTGTTTTCACTCCACGAAAGTTATGCTTACTAACCACGTGCCGTATGCTGATGACACAACGTTGTCTGCTGAAAGTGAGGACGACTTAAGTACATCCTGAAGGAGATGAAAGACTGTAGACTGCAGTATGGATTGCAACTCAATTTAAAGACCCACTTCTTCACAACTGGACCAATAGTTGATGCCAATAGTTCAACAGAGACAAGACTGAAACTATCAGGGAAGTTTTCTTCTGCTGATCCTTAGTCAATGCTCATTGAAGCAGCAGTCGAGACCAAATGACATGTGCATGGGGTAAATCTTCTGCACCAGATCTCTTGAAAGTGCTGACCATCAACGACGTTACTTTGAGGACCAGGTGCGCCTGATTTTGAATCTCTCCTATACATGTGAAATCAAGATGACATGTTCCGAAGTTTAGTTTTCTCTGTTTTCCCCTCACGTGGCAACCTAAAGTCATATACCAGGTCCAATATTATCATCAGGAGCAATTATATAGATTACTGTTATTAGTGACTGTGTTTTTAAGTACACACAGAAGTTACTACCTTCAAACTCAATGGATAGATCTTCCTTTGTAATCTTTTGAAATGCAAACTCCCGTGATCAGAGAGCAAGATGTTATAAGGATTCCTTAGGTTCTAGGAATTGGTGGCTACTTTCCTTGTCAGAAGGGACCCCGGGGATGCTTGGGAGTGTGATCTGCCAGTCCAGCAGTTACGAGCCACCACAGGAGAAAGGTGAGGCTTTCCCTGCTGTAGAGAGTCAGTCTCAGAAACCGCAGTTCTCCTCTGTCCTCTAGGCTTGCTATGAGCCAGCCCCACTTCACGGCAGTGAATTTGGTTTGGTTTAGGTTTTGCCTCTGTACCATACCTTTTATTTTTCTGGAATTAGCGGCAATGCCAGGAACAATAGTGACACTGTGGGTTAAGTGTTCGTGTGCTAATCTCAAAATGAGTGGCAATGACCCACCCGTCACTCTGGGAAGACAGATAAGCCTGTCAGCTTCCGTAAAGTTTTAAAGATGGACAGTTTTGCCAATATGATATGGATTTCTGTATCAAGAAGGTGTTCCAGTGCAGTCCAACTCAAGTCCATGGTTGATGGTACAGAAAGGTGAGATGGGAAACAGGGAGATTGCAGGCCTTTGGTGAGGAGAAGAGTGGATCTCAGGTTGGTGTGAGCATGGCAGGGCCCCACCTGAGCCCATGTCTGGAGGCAGAAGCTGGCAGTGAACCCAAGCAAGCAGGGAAGACAAATGGGCAGAGAGAGAAAGAGAGGCTCTCACTGTCCCTCTGATAGAAGGGCCATACCTCCAAGAAGGCAGTATGGGGGTGTGAACCAATTGACCCTTTCACACAGATTCAAGTTGACATAAAATCTAGATTCTCCAATGGTGTAGGGCCACAGTGAGCATTCAAATTGAGATGGCCCTCCACTCCATTCTGCATCCTGTGTTCACAGGAGGTGAACTCATCTTGCTGCAGCTTGCTTGTTTGCGGTATAAAAGGAAGTTAGGTTACTTACCTGTGGGCAAAGGGCTGAGGATTAAATGAGAAGATACCCACAGGCTCCCCAAAGTGGGTGGGGAAATGGACTCAAAAGGTGAGGGAATGCTCCCATGTATTTTTTGAAGTCCCCTCAGATGTTTCAAGTGCTTGCTCAGAGATAAAACTGTTCTCTCCCACCTTCTCCATCTCTGGCAACCTTGATTCTCCTCTGGATCAGAAACCATTTGCAGCATCACGACATGTTAATGTTGAGCTTCATGGCTGGAGGGAGATGGTTTCCTGAAGGCTGCAGTCTCTGTGGCACATGGCAGAGGTTGATGCTATGGTTAGGTGCCCTTGAGTGAACAGCAGGGCTGTACACAGAATAAAGATCTGCTCCACCCCGAGCCATCTCACCATGGTTGTTATGCTGTAGCCCATTGCGGGAGCCACTGTATCAAACCCATCTCTCCAAGGGAATTCTGTTTCTTCCACTGACCCTCTGGCAGGTGTGATGTCCTGCTTCAGGATAACAGGTGCTTGCTTAGTCAATAATGGAGGCTCTGGGTGGGATGGCCCCTCCTCCCTGAGCACAGCAGTAGGCCTATTGTTTTCTAAAAGAAGCCTTGGAGCCATCAGCCATGTGGTTTCAAACCCGTCCCTCATGCTCCCTGGGAGTTGTGATGATGTGTCAATTAAACAGCTGATTGTGCAACACATGTATAATTTTCATATTCATAGAGCAATCATCTATTATTACGATTTCTTCCTCATTCACATGAAAAGCATCCTTTCTGTAGGAAGCTAGTACCTGCCTCTGGCACCACAGGAGATGGCAAGCAATCTCCTGGAGTCTTCATGGCTCCCAAAGACTCCCTGAAGTGAAACTGTAGATTGTGATGTGGTCTGGGTTTCTGTAAAGTGACATTGTAGGCTTGGGTGTGCAAGTGTGGGGTGGGCTTCCACACCTGCTAATCCTCTAGTTGCTTGAGAAGCCTCATGGAGAAAGCACAACCCCACTTTCAGATGGTGAGACTGAATACAGGCTCCCAAGATCACAAAGCCAGTGGAGGCAGAGCCAATGCTGGTGGGATCCAGAGGATGGAGATGGGTGTTCCTGGAAGCATCCATCACTTTCTTCCTTGGCATAAATGAGCAGATAGCATGGACTAGCAAAGGGTGAGGCTTTGAGACATGCCCAGGACTTGGCTTATATTAATTGTCAGGCCCTACTCCAGAGAACCTGTCTGCCATCTTCCTGTTGGCATCCACTGTTTTCCACAGAATCAGACTCAGAACTCATCCTGGACCCTGCCTAACATGTCTCTACCCACTGGCTCCACATTCTGCTGCTCTGGTCTGCTTCTGTGCTGCTGGTAGGCCTGTGGAAAGGGAGCAGGAGCTCCCATTTCTTCCATACAGTGAACTCATATCTCTCTAAGGCAAGGGCTACACTATGGGTCTCTCTGTTTTCCCAGTACCTGCAGGTTCCACATTCTGCTCCAGCTTCAGTTATAGCCCAAGGGCACCCAAGGTTATGGCTCATGTACTGAAATAGCTTATGTGTCTGAGGATGGATGGATGGATGAATAGGAATGAGGTGGAAGTGGAGGAAAAGCTCTCACAAGAAAACTGGAAGAAAGAAAGGGGAAGAGAGAGATTGAGCAAGCAGAGAGGGAGGAAGAGGAGGAGAAAGAGAAGGATGAAGATGAAGATGAGAATGAGGAGCAGAGAGAGGAATGGATGATGGCGTAAAGGAAAGAAGGAAACTGAATGAAAATCAGGGTGTGTGTGTGGATGAATGGAAAGAAGAAAGAAAGGAAAATACAGATGGATGGGTGAGAGAAAGGAAAGAAGGATGGAATATTTGGATCACTTGAATCAAGAAGATTTAATTTCTTTTTCTTTATTGTGACTTGGGGGGAAGTTTCCCAAGACAGTTGGTTTTCCATTCAATAATGCATGCTTAATGTGTTTTCTGACATTGATTGCGAGTCTCACATCGGCCACTCTCTCTACTTCTTCCCTGGGTTTCTTGTTTCCATTTGTCATCTTTTTTTCTTGCCATTCTTTCTTGTCTTCTGAGTCCTTTCTCTGATCAAATACTATCCTATGACTCCATATAGTTGACTGTTCTGTGACGTTCACATGACTGTCCACCTTAGAGGCCTGCCTACTGTTTGGCTGAAAGTTGAGCCAAGGAGTGAGTTCAGTCCCAGGCCTTCAGGGTGTCCAAGAGGAATATGTCAAGTGTCCCACCATCCTGGTCTTTTTTCTGATTAATCAAGCTTTGTTCCACACCTCCACTCACTCCCAGCTTTTTGCTGCACAGACACCCTGATATCAAGGGAAGACCAACTCCACTCCGCCAATCAGCGCCATGAAAGGTGCCAGGGTGTGAGACAGTGGAAGCGCTTCAGGTCCTCTATCCAGATCCGTTGTGAGAAGCATGGCCCAGTGAATGCCAAGATCTACTCAGTGATCAAAACTGGAGGGGAGAGCATTGTAAAGCCCACATTTGAGGAAAATGGAAAAATCTAACAAAACAAAATAAGTGAGTGCAAGTTTGTGTGAAGGAGAAAGAAAGGTGAAAGGTGAGAATGGAGGGGAGAGAGGAGACTGAGGACTGGGATCAGAGACATCAGCAAGTATGTGACAAACAATCCCACATTGGGCACCCCATGTGCCTAGTCTGTGACTGCCTCGCAGAGCTGGTAGATCAGTCACCTGATTGTCAGCTGTCTGGCTGCTATTTGAAGCAGCTTGAACTGACCACATTCCAGAGCCATCACCATCTCCCCAATAATGACCAGCATCCACCATGCAGGCCTGTTTGCGAAGTGCTCCCTCAGCTCTATGATTCGTCAAGCTGGGCTGAATAGAAAAATCTGTTGGGATGTCCAACAAACACTCACAGATGTCCCCTCTTCTGGAAGCCTCTCCTTCCAGTGGTCTAAGCTCCCCTGTGTCCCTGTGTATGTGTCATACTGACAAACCTATGGGCTGTGACAATCCATCCACGGGGCGCTGACCCCTGCCTATGCGGTTTCTCAGCATCCCACACAGCACAGGACTGGAGCAGAGCCTCCAATACACAAACAGACGTGGCATTTTCTCTCACACTCCTTAGGTTGGGACACAGACTCTCCCACACTCACAGGAATCCTTGCCAGTTCCTCCCCACCCATCACACCCACCACCTACCAGCAAATGGTAGGTGCCACCAGAAGAGCAATCTATGGAAAAGGACATCTGTTTGGCTCTAGGTGGAAGGAGAGTCCCTGGGAAGTGATCGAGAGGGGTTTATACAAAAGACCTGGGATGGAGGAGGCTACGTCCTAGCGTCAAGAGCAGATGAGTGAAGATAATCTTTTGGAGGTCTTTCTGATTATTAATTTTTAGGCATAGTGGGGAGCACAGATGTGATCCATCTTACATCTGGTGAATTCATCCCCAAAGGAGGGCCCTGCACCACTGAGGGAGGCAATTGGTGCCAAGGAAGAAATTAACTCTTGTGATGTAGTGGTTACATGTGAGTATGCTAACTGAAAGACCTACAGTTTGAAATGACCAGCAAGTCCATGTGAATAATATTTGAGTTTTCTACTCTGATACAAGTTAGTCCCAGGAACTGTTCTAGACTCTTCTGTAAGGTCTCTATGCGTCGGCATAGACTCAAAAGCATTGAGGTTGGTTACTGGGCAGAGCACTGCCCTGTCTGGTATTAAACTGTTCATGTTGTCACTCACTCACTCACTCACTCACTCACTCACTCACTCACTCACTCCCATTGAGTCAAAATTCTACCTGCATGTGATTTTAATGATTTTGTTTGATGATATTCACTTTCTTTTGGGTCACCATTCTTAAGGATGAGTACAACTGTTGATCTCTTTGAGTCAGTTGGCCAAGTAGCTGTCTGCAAAATTTCCTGGCATAGATGAATGAGTGCTTCCAGTGCTTCCAGTGCTTCCTCAGTGTGTTGAAAGATTTCACTTGCTATTCTGTCTAATCCAGGAATCTTGTGTTCCACTAATGCCTACATACAGCTTGAACTTCTTCCCTTTGTACTGACTGTTCTTCGCCCTATATTCGCCTTGAAATGGCGAATGTAAACGGTGCAGTTCTGAGGACCCTATGGGGCAGAGCTACTTTATCAGAGGGGGTAGCCATGCATTGGGATGGACTCAATGGTAGTGGGCTTTGGGGTTGCGGTTTTCAGGCTGGAACTCCAAGGCTAATTCCTCTACCTGCTACTTTTATAAATTGCTGGAGCAGTCTGCCTTTTGCCCAAAGAAGAGGTGGTTGGCAGCTTAAATGAAGAGCCTTAGCCCTTACCCACTCTGACGTGTGCTGGGCCATCTATACCCCCAAAAGCCCATTGGCTGAGGCAATGCTGTCCATAGGCAGCTTTGCTGGGTGCTGGATGCTCAAGGAAGCCTGAGCAGAAGACATTAAACTCAACCTGGTTTACTGACATTCAAACCTGAAGTCTTATCCCTTGGCCATTTTTGTGATGGAACTCAAGACTTCCTTATACAGAGCATAGGAGAGCGGGACACAAGGACTGGGACTTCATCCCAGTTCTGCACTTACATATCCATGGCTTCAGTTGGAGTTACTGAGTTTTATAAGCAGCTACTATGCTTGTCCACTGGTCAAAAAGTTGAAGGTGGGTGAGATTCTACTTCTGAAAAGCCAGCCAATAAAACCACAGAAGCACAATTCTACTTGGATACATATAGAGTAGTTCTGAGTTGGGGTTGAATTCACAGGAACCGGCTTAGTTTCTTGGTTTGTTTCTTAGGTTTTGTGGCTGTGTGAGGGGCAGGGCTTCTCTGCTGACGGGGTGACTGCTGTGCTTGTCTTGTGTACTGGCCTCACGGTTGGCAGCCCAGTGCTGAACCCATTGCACCACTAGTGCTCCGTTGAGATAGAAAAGCCCGTGGTTGGTGATTTGTCTTTCTGAAACCACCCAGTGGTGATCAGATTGCAGGTCAATTTGCACCTATATGGTATGAGTGGAGTCAACCTATCGATCAGGTCACACCTAATGATGACTCCTTGTGGATGTGGCCTTTCCAGAAGAGAGACAGTGAGAACTTCTCTCTCTGGCCCTTCATCTTCCTCCTCCCTGGGACTCTTCGTCTGCCTTCAGGGGGCCCATGTGGGATGCCTGAGTCTGAGAGCTGGCAGCGCCCTTCTCTATCTCCACTGATCTTGGATCCATGTGGCTCTGTGCCCACAGCCTGCAATCTCTCTGCCCCTGCTTCAACTTTCTGTGTCATTGACCTGCAGCCACGTGAGTCTGAGCCGGGCTCTGGCTAGCATGGGACTGAGTTGTTTTGGGCTGGGACTAGCCTTCTTGATATAAATGACTTCCTGATAGAAAGTTCTTTCTTATTCATAGATGAGTGTCATGGATTTTGTTTCTCTAGATATCCTGGCCTCACACAGACCCTAAATATGCATGCCCAATCTCTTCACCTCTTCCTTCTTCTGTTCTGTGCTGCATACAATGGAGACCACAAAACCTAACACTCTGCGAGACCCTGTGGACCCATGGGAATATGGACTGTGATGTGTCCTGTCCTTGCGTCATCCTGGAGCACCAGCAGGTGGGTTGGAGAGGGCAGGCAGAGCTGGATTGTGTTGCTGTGTCTCATCTGAAGTGATGAGGAAGAGGAAGATCATGTGCGTTGTATTTGAGCAAAGGTAAACGATCAGTCCACTTTCAGAGACCACGAAGTGTCAGTATGCCAGATCAAGAAAGGCTGGATTCCCTCAGCAGTGCCCACCTGGAAAGAATCCACCTACATCTGACCCCAGGGAAGCTCCATACCTGAGTCTTCTCCTGTCCTCCCAGCCTTGAGAAGGCAGGGATCTGCTTGCATCATGATAGGCTCACTGAGCATGAGGTTTAGGGCAAAAATGCATCCACAGAGCCATCAACTGCGACATGTACAGCCAATAATGGAAATAGCCAAAAGGGTGCTGCCTTGGCTTCCAGAAGTAGGGTCCTGTCTCTCACTCCCTTTCCTGAGAACCAGAAGGTTCCCTTCCCAGCAGCCTCCTCTTGAGCTCTGCCACCCTCCTGCCCACAATGATACTTTCCCACCTCCATTCCCTTGATTAGCTGATACCCCCTGGTCTGCCAGCCCCGTAGATTTCTCTCTTTCTCTCTCTCTCTCACACACACACACACACACACACAGACACACACCCTCACTTAGGAAGCCCTGCAGGCAAAGTCAACCAATGCCATTCCCCAGCTCTCCTTCACACCTCTTTTTAAAAAACTTAAAAAAAAATTAAACATCATTTTATTGGGGGCTCATCGTTTTTCACAATACATAAATGCATGTACTATGCCAAGCACCTTTACATTTCTGCTGTTGTTATCATTCTCCAAATATCTGCTTTTCCACTTGAGCCCTTGATATCAGATTCCCATCCTTTCCCCTCTGTCCCTTCTTTCCCTCCCCCACCAACCCTCAATACTTTACAAATTATTATTGTTCTGTCATATCTTACACTGCCTGACCTCTCCCCCAGCCTGCTCCTCAGATGTCTGTCCTCCAGATAGGAGGTTATGTGTATATCCTTGCAGTTGGTTCCGTCTCTCTACCCCACCTTCTCTCCACCCAGCCAGTAGCTCCAATCTCACCACTGGCCCCAAGGGGCTCCTCTGTCTTGGGTTTCCCATATATCCAGCTCCCCTCTCTACCAGTGTACATTCTCCAGTCCAGCTGAATTTGTAAGGTAGAGTTGGGACCATGATAGTTGGGGGAAGGAAGCCTTCAGGAACTAGAGGAAAGTTGTATACATCATCACTGCCTAGCTGCACCTTGACTGGTCTGTCTCCTCCCTGTGACTCCCCTGTAAGGGGGTGACCAATTATCACCAGTGGACCTTAGGTCCCCATCCTGCTGTCCCCCTCCTTCATAATGATGTGGTTCTTGTTCTTTGATGCTCAATACCTGCTTCTTTTGGCCCCTCTTGATCACATAGGCTGGTGTGCTTCTTCCATGTGGGCTTTGCTGCTTCTGCGCTGAACAGTGATTCATTTATCTTCAAGTCTTTGAGACTCCAGACACTTAATCATTTGGTAGCTGGACACCATCTGTTTCTTCCAGTCTGTCTGCCTCTGTATCCATTTGTTTTCAGCGATCATATCAGGAGTCAATTGATCCATTGATTTTGATTTTTGTTCTTTGATGCCTGATATCTGATTGTTTCAGACTTATGATTGCACAGACAAGTGAGCTTCCTTTATCGTGGGCTTTGTTGCTCCTGAGCTAGATGGCTGCTTGTTTACATGCCAATCCTTTAAGACCCCAGACGCTGTATCTTTTGATAGCTGGGCACCATCAGTTTTCTTCATCACTCTTGCTCATACTCCCACATGTCCTCAGTGGGTGTCTTGGGGAAGTGTGCACACAGTGATATGTGGCCGCCCCCCCCCCCAGTTGATGCCTGTTGCCTAGTCCTTTCAACATCTTGTGGCCACACTGGCTGTTATGCTTCTTCGGTGTGGGCGTGGCCACTTCTCAGGTAAATGGTCTATTGTTTATCTTCAGACTTTTAAGACCCCAGATGAAATATCCTTTGATAGCTGGGCACCATCAGCTTTCTTCACCACATTTGCTTGGGCATCTATTTGACTTCAGTGATCGTCTTGGGCCAGTGAGCGTCGTGGAATACCAGATTCATAGAACAAAGTGTTGTTGCATGGAGGGAGCACCTGGGTGAGGGCCCAAGGTCCACTTGCTACCCTAATACTTCACCTATATATGTTCTTAAATTTTAAGGCACTCTTCACTTTGACTTGATCCTCACACTGCCCTGCCCATGGCTTCCTACCACCACCGAGTCTCAGGATCAGCTGGTTGCTTCCTAAGTGTTCCCGAGTGTGCAGGAAGTGTGAGCTGCTCCCAGCCTTAGGGATACTCTGCAGCACTATTGCTTGAGGTTCTCCTGGCTGGAATTCCACACATGGTTATGTCTGATTCCAGTGTGTCTCTCTCGCCTTCTTCCCATGGCCTCATCCATCATCCTGTCTCCCTCCACCGTGGCCCTCCACTTAGTGATTATGCTCCCGTGCTCCCCCACCTCTTGTCCTGAAAATCTCATCTGCGTCGAAGCCACAGTCCCTGAGATGTCCTCATTGCACCCAGCAGACCCCACATCCCCAGTCCCCTCTTCCCTCCTCCCCTTCCTCCATCAGTCAATGTTTCTCATGATCGTCAAGTCTTACTTTAAACTCTTTCCCCCTGTGTAGACAAGTTTCCTTTCTACTTCCCAAAGAAAATCATGCTCATCGTAGAAGTGCTCCTTCTGCTTCCATTCCTGTATTTTCTTCTTGCCTTCCCTAGTCCATGGGTGGTGCAATGATCCTGTTCAGTTGCTCACTGAAAGGAGAGAAGTTTTGGCCCCCCCCCCACTCATAGATGTCTTACATGAAAGGCCCAGAGAGCAACTTCCAAAGAGACCAACCCTGGAAAACCTGCTCTGCTCTGATCCACATGAGACCATTCCTCTTGCATTCCACATTCAGGCCCAACGTAGTAAGACCATACGGTTGTCTGACTCAAAATAGCTAACACCAGTCCACTGCAGCTCACACATGACTAGAGTAGTGATCTTGATGTGTTCCATTTTATTTTGGGTGACTTTCACTTTTCCTCCACCCATGTTTTGTACGTTTCCCATTCTGAGTATAAGTGGATTCTTACAGTGATTGTTTTACATTCTGAGTTGTGTCCCATCAGCAAAGGAAGATCCCTAAAGCAATACTCCATGCACGTTGCTAAGGTCGACTCTCCTTCAAGGAGGAAGCTCTGCCCTGGTTCAACAGAGAGTCAAAGCTTCAAGAAATAGAAAATGTTGCTATCCCACAAAATGTTCCACCGAAGCCTAAGGGTGAAAAGACCAGAGGACTCATTTTAAGAGGACACTGTTACCACAGTTCTTCAACCCAATCATGCTGGTCAAGTAGAGAGATATTTCCATTGTCTACTTCTCCAAACACAATGATACAATAAAGCACTGGCAGTTGAATGGGATAGTGCATTAAGTGGGGGGAGGGGCGGCGTGAAAGGAACGGTAAATTGTGGCCAATTGGGATATATTTCAGGAATACAAATTTGAGTCAGCATTGTGGCACACATTTGTATAATTTACAGTATTTATAGAAGTGAGGGGAGACATCACTTAATAGTTGTAGAAAAGAACATTTGATCAAAGTTTGCACAGTCACTTATAATAAAAGCATTTAGTGATGTAAGATGACAAAAAAGAAGCATCCTTAAGCTTGGCATTTCTGCCAAGAAAATAATGATATTGATGTGCCCAGAATGTGCATGGTTTTGAAAATTATCTTTAAAATTAAGATCATGACCAAAATGCTCATTCAACTGCCTGTATTCTATGTTGTATAAGAGATCTGAGACAGGGAAAAATTTGTAAAGATTATGTGACATGGAAGATCAACAGCTCCTCTTATTCACAGATAATACAACTATCTGCATGAGAAACCAAATTAAAACCTAGAGGTTATCAGAATCAGCTACAAAGTAAAAAAAAATGTGACCAATAGACAGCAACTGTGTTTCTAGCTACACCCACAATATTTAGAAAATATAACTATAGCACAGGGCCCATTTAAAATAGCTACACACTCTCTATGTGGTTCCTGAGTCTGAAGCTAATAAATTATTTTACTGTCATTCAAGTTGAGAATAATCAATATGGCACCAAAGAAGACAGACATCAGTCTATAATCATTTCCAAAAAGATGGCAGCGCTCCTAAATAATCCTGTAGATTCAGTGTCATTCCAGTAACGATAGCAAAAAAACTAGTTGATGTGGTTTGAATATACCAAATACGACTCTAGATTCTCAGGACGGAGAAAATGATCCCCCAAAAACAGATTCACGGAAGAGAAATAGCAGTTTAACTCACCTGCATGATCTGGGGAGAGCTGTCCCCTCAAAGTAGCATCAACCCTGGCAACCAAGTAAAGCTTTAGGGGTTGTCATGATTTCAGTTGAAATCTATACTTCACCCTGACCTCAACCCCACAATATTTAGAAATAAAAATCAAAAAACAAAAAACCCCACTGTCACCAGGTAAATTCTGACTCATGGGACAGATAGCCTCAGCACTGCCCTTTAAAATAGCAAGACTCATTATAAAGCTATAGTAATAAAAACAGTATGGCAAAAGCAGTATGCCAATGGAGCAGAAGGTCAGCTTAGAGTGAACACCCTCCATAGATGGAAACCTCATCTATAATGATTTTGTCACCACAGCTGACAGTGGGGAGGACACCCTGACCCTGGGTCGTGCTGGGAAATTAGATGGAGCTGTGATAAAAAGCAAAGCCTTACCATGTAAAAGGGTGTCTTGGTGGTGGTCGTATGTGCTGGTCAATTGGCACCGACTCATAGCGACCCTTAGACCAGCAGAAGGAAACACTGTCTGGTCCTAGCACAGACCTCACGTTTGGTTAAGAAATGGCACGAGGGGATCTGAATGGCCTTAGGTTGGCGAAGCATTCTAACCATACACAGATGCTTGCACACACACACACACACACACACACCCAGACATGAAGTGTGTAACCATAAAGAAAAGGAAACCTGTTTTAAACCAGACATTACTAACACAGAATTCCATTCATCAAACGATACCGTGGAGCTGGATGAAAACACACCAGGGTCGTTGTAAGCAGATCCTTCAGTAAGACACCCTGTGAGTATGTGCACGTTGCCACGGTCTCAGCAGTGGGCCAGACTAGCTGGCTCATGCCCTTGGTGGGCATCAGGATACTAGGTCTGCATGGTCAGGGAGGCATGCCCTGACCACTTCCCTGGGAGGGCCCTGCGCCCACCCCACCAATTCTCATCCACAGCAGGGTATACATTCCAGCCAGGGGCCCTATCCTGCTTCTGTCGCCCTGCCTGCCTCTGATGAGTCAGTCTTCCTCCAATCAAGACTTTGTGCTGGCCTTCTTTGTTGTGTGTGTCCTACCTAAGCGACTGGGTTCCTGTGAGCCCTCGGACACCAATGACAGCCTCCAACAGGTAGTCTCCCTCAATCCTGATGGCTCGCTTTGCCCTGCTTGTTGTGTTGTTGGGTGCCTCTGAGTTGGTTGCTACCCACGGTGACCAGATGTAAGACAAAAGGAAACACTGTGTGGTCTGCACCACGCTCACAATTGTTCCTATGCTTCAGGCCACTGTCGCAGCCACCGGGTCAATCTTTCTCTTCCAGGGCCTTCCTCTTTTTGTCTGCCCCCCAACTGAACCAGGCAGGATGTCCTTCTCCAAAGGCTGGTCATTCCTGACAACATATCCGAGATGTGTAAGAGTATGTCTGGAGCATGCTTATGACTTACTCAGTGGGTCTCTGTAAAGTATATTTGAATTGGGGGTCTCTTTCCTCTGTAAAACAGAGATCCATGCTCACGACAAATCCTCCCTGTTCTAACTCACCAAGGGCAGGCCCACGGCCCCTGCAGACAGGAGTGATATTGAAGCTCCAAGCACTTCGATTAAGAGGCTACAGAGTAGCTGGCCAGCTCCCAAGGCTGTGTCCTCTATCAAAGGAAGCATTTGTCCCTAAAGCACCGGAGTCGTTTAATTTAATGATTCACCGCCTTGAATCGATGAAGATAGGTGTGTGCACATGTGTGTGTGTGTGTGTGTGTGCACGTGTGTGTCACAGAGCTCACACTCTCTTTATTGTGCTGGAGGCAGCATCATGATTTCATTTTATAACTTAGGGAGAGCATTTATTTGTTAATGTCATTATGCTCACTCTCAGCAAAATTGTACCCCTTTTTAAAAAAAATGCTGACATTCTAAAAGGAACAAATGATTTATTTGTTACCTACTGGATTTTCCCCCCTACTTCTCTAATGCATCAAGGTGTTCTCAGCAGTAGAGTAATGGGCTCATTAAATGTGATAAATAAATACCAATCTTGGCCCGGGATTCTCTCACTCACACATCACAGCGCCTTTAAGGAGGCGGCCCTCTACAGAAGTCAAATGGGCGGGGTCTGGAAATGTCAAATGGACAGAGGGGGTTAAATCCAGAGTTAGCTGAGCCTCTGTCTCCTGCCTTGGAGGTGGGGGTGGGGAGGCATCAACTTCTGTGGTGCGGTCATGTTGGTATGCTTTCGAGATGATTGCCAAGTGGCTGGGAAATGGGTGGGTTTCAATGGATGTGACTCAGGCTCATCGGATTCACCTACGGACTGTTCTAGGCAGTGAACCAAACCCAACCCCCTGCTGTAGCATCCCTGTGGCTCATACAGCCCTGGAGGATGGCATGGGGGCTGTGAAGGACATGTCTCTCTGTCCGGGTGTCAGCGATCTGGATTGGGCGATGACCTTATGGTCAGTCGTGTAGTGATTTGACACTGTGCCCTCAGGAAGCCTATGTGAACAAATCCTGAAATCTCAGGGGCGAGGTTTCATTTTTGGCTCCTCGCAGTCTGGTGTGGGCAGCACGAGTGACACAGCCAGGGGAATCCTGACTGTAAGGTCGGTGGTTCAAAGCCACCAGCCCTTCCTGGGGAGAGCGAGGAAACGAGTCCCATATGGAGGCCCAGCCTCAGAAACTCCACAGTGGGTCGAATGGAGTCAGAACAGTCTGGGCAGCAGTGGGGTTGGTTTGATTTGATTTTTAAAGGCAGGAGTCTAGGCTACCTCCCATTGGAAATTTATTCCACTTTGACATTTGGCATTTTATTTTTCCCTTATTTTTCCTTTTAAAATTTGTTTCCCATCGCATAAATGAGAGAGAGAGAGAGAGAGAGAGAGAGAGAGAGAGAGAGAGAGAGAGAGAGAGAGACTTGTATCCATGAGGAACTGAGGAATTGACACAGTGCTGTCATTAGGGACCACTGAGTGGTTCTAGCACCCAGCAGCACAGAACACTGCCTGGCCTCATGCCATCCTGACAATCATTATGTTTGAGCCCATTATTGCAACCACTGCACCCATCCATCTCGTTCCTTTCACTATCCCGCTACTTTACCAGCATGATGCCCTTTCTGGGGAGTGGTCTCTCGTGACGACGTGTCCAAAGCACAGCAGATGAACTCTCACTCTCCTTGCTTCTAAGGAGCATTCTGAGTGTCCTTCTTCCCAGACAGATGTGCTGGTTCGTTTGTAGTCCGTGCCCCGCATAACACGCTTTGCCAGCATGGTTATTCCCACGCACCGACGCTTCCTCAGTCTTCCCTAGTCAGTGTCCAACTTGCACTTGCACGTGAAGCGATTGAAAATACTATGGTTTGAGTCAGGCGCACCTTAGTCCTCCAAGCTACCTTCTTGCTTTTCAACACTTGAAAGATGTCTGTGTAGCAGATTTACCCGATGCAATGCTTCGTTTGACCTCTTGACTGCTGCTTCCATGAGTATTGAAATCCTCGACAATGTCAACATTTCCTCAGTTTACCCTGTTACCTATTGGCTCGATTGAGGATTTTTGCCTTCTTTGAACTAAGTTGTCATCCATACTGAAGACGGTGATCCTCGACCTTCACCAGCAAGTGCTCAAAACCCTCCTCCCTGTTAGCAAGCGAGGGCGTGTCATCTGCTTACAGCTAATAAGTCTTCCTCCAATCCTGATACCGAATTTTTCATCTGATTATTTGCTCAGCATGCAGCTGAAATAAGTAGGGCGTTGTGATCCAACTCTGATATACACCTTTCCTGAAATTAAATCATGCAGCACGCCCTGGTTCTGTTTGCACAGCTGCCTCTCCCTCCATTTATGGGTTTCTCCTGAGCACCATGAAGAATCTCACAGTCCTTTACCCAATCCACAGTTGGTGAGGACTTGTTCACACGCCCGTTATCAGGAGGACAAA
>PVJH01033273.1:0-21716 GCA_004026705.1 Nesogale talazaci
ACAGGGTGTTTTGTGGTAGGAACTGCTTGCCCACTCGGGTTTCTGTGAAGACTAGACCAGTACTCTACCCCCCCAACCCCGGGTAGATTAGTGCCCTTTTCCCTCTGCTATCCTTTCCTTTTTGAACTCCCTTTTATCTCCCTATCCCCTCTACCGCCTCATCTTTCTCCCATTACTGTGTTGCGTCCGACGTGTACCTAACCCTCCTAATTTTTTTTTACAACAAAACTTTTAACAAAGGCTTTTGGACAAATTACTGTTTATATTTAGCTTGTCCTCTTTAATGATGAGAAATACATCATCCTATTGTGGGACCTTGCAAATGCAAAATTTGTAGACTGAAGACCTTGCTGGTTCATGTGGTTTCAGGAGCTGATAAACTCAAACTTGATAATTCAGGTCGCAAGCTGGAAGCAGCTCATTGGATTTCAGGGGTTGGCAAATATAAAATCTTCAGATTAGGCAGCCAAACTTGTTCATGCCAGTATTTCAAGAACCAGGAGTTGAGTGAGGAGAAGAATGCAGAGTCAGGAAAAAGAGTGAGTTTTGCAGAAACACTATTTATATATTGGAGGCAAACCATGCGCCCAAGGGAAGTCCTCTTTCGGCTAGTTGTCTACTCACATCAGATCACAAAATGGAAAGTGATTATATATTGTTTGCCAAACCAACTGAGCAAATTGACACATAACATTCACCATCACAGCCAACCTCTTAGAAACGTGACACATACACATATCTCTTCAAATCACACATAATCTTTAAGTAAAAAATGTGTAAAGTCATACTTGAACTTAATGCAGAGAGTATGGATACACAGAAAAGCACACTGTTTACCCATTGCTTTTCATAATAAGTAATGAGATACAGGAAGGAAAAAACAAAGATATCCGTTATGTGTATGTGAGTATACATACATCTGTAATAAAACAATGAAGATAAACAGTCATAACAATTATAGTTCTCATTTCTACAGCTGGTCATGCTATGCATGATATTTGGAACTACCTTCTTCCAACACCCATTTCCATATTTCCTTTGTCATCAGCAAGCACTTCAGCAAGCAGATTCTCAAAAGGAAAGTAGTCACCTGCAAAGAATAACAGGATTTTGCTAAAGAAATTCTAATTCTCCATGCTTCAATTTACCAAACAGCATCTCTAAATGCCACTGACACTTTAAGCACTGTTGCGTCAGCCAGACCACCTGACCCAAGTGGCAAAGCAGCTTACACAGCAGCCTGGACCTGTTGTAGACCCTTCTCCTATTCTGAAGCCCACTCAAAACCCTCTGGTTTTCAAGTCACTTGAGCACTCTCCTCAAATGAGAAATCTGTCACCTCCAAAATCTAAAGTGCTCCAGCAGGTGAAGTCCTTCTTTTAGTTATAGGAGGACCTAGATGCAACAACTAATCAACCTATCACCTTTGACGAAATATTTTGACACACCTTACACCACAGGATACCTAGGAATTTCTCAGAAGTGTAAGAGATCTGAATGCTTGTACAGCTAACTTCCCATCTGGTATGTAAATGTCTTATCAATAAGTATAATTAATACTTCTTCTTTACTGGGTTCAACCAACATAATGCTATCAATGTCATACACCAGGGTTCCAAGGTTGCCAAGGAGTATTTTATGGCTTAGTGTTGAAGAGTTAATATCTCTGTAGTAGAATAGCACCATTGTCTTGCTCACCTTATTAGTTAAAGCTACTTCTGGCAGACCTTTGAAATAGGTAGGAGAAAAAGGTATTGATCACATAAAATGTTTCACAAAATGTTTCATACCAAGAACAAAAGTCTCTATGCTTGAGCACATAATTGCAGCCACTATGTCAATCCATCTTCTTATGGTTCTTCCTCTATTTCACTGCCCCTCTTCTTTAGCAAGGATGAGTTCCTGCTCTAGGAATTGGCCTCTCCTGATCATGTGCCTATGGTAGTTACATAATCTAGTGTCAACTTGAGGATATTAAGAGTGAAGGGATGCCATCTAGCCTGTCAGTCAGATGACAGTCTAATAATGTCTCCTTGTGAGCATGACCTTCTTAATGAGGATTTTGGGAAAGTCCTCTCTTTCTGCAAGGAGGTGGGACACACATACTCTCTCACTGCTTTACCTTCCTGTTGACAAGCCGTAGGGAGCCACACTGCTGGCATCCAGAGTCCTGGGGATGTATCTACCAACATTAGATCCACAGGCTTTTCTGCCCACCTGCCTGTGATCTTCTTGCATTTGACAACATTGTATATGCTGTATGAGTTTAATAGGAGGAATTTATGGACTGGTATCAGGCATATGGGCTAATATCAGACTTATGGATTTGATCTGGCCTGGGTTGGGATGTTTTCTCAACATACAATTGCTCTTTGATACAAAGCTCTCTCTTATACACATGACTGTCTCTGGATTTATTTCTCTACTCAATCCAGGGTGACACAATTCCCAAATTACATAAGAGGAAGTCTCACCCATCTTTGTTGTCAAGGAGCATTCTGACTATACTTCAAAACAGTTCAGTTTGTTCCTTGAGCCATCCATGGTACTTTCAATATTCCTCACCAATATCATCAATTCAGCTTCCATTATGTTGAAGTGCAACTTGACATGCCGATGAGGCAATTGAAAATACCATGGCTTAGATCAGGTGTCCCTTAATCCGCAAAGTAGCATCCTTGCTCTTCAACACCCTAAGCAGGTCTTGTGCAGTAGAGTTACCCAATGAAATGCATCTTTTCTTAACGCTGCTTCCGTAAGCATTGATTGTGGATTCAAGCAAAATTAAATTCTTAACTTCAGTCTTTGCTCCACTAATCACAATTGGTCCAGTTGTGAGGATTTTGGTCTCCTTGATATTGTCATCCATACTGCAGGTTGCGATCCTTGATCTTCATCAACAAATACTTCAAGTCGTCCTCACTTTCAGCAAGCAAGTTTGTGTCATGTGCATATTGCAGATTGTTAATAAGCCCTCCTCCAATACTGATGCTGACTTCTTCGTATAATCCAATTCTCTGATTATTTGCTCCACATACAAATTGAGTAAGTATAGTAAAAAGATACAACCCTGAAACACATCTTTCTTGATTTTAAACCATGCAGTATTCACTTGTTCTATTCACACAACTGTCTCTTGATCCAAGTACCAGTTCCACAGAGACACGATGAAGTGTTCAGGAAGTCTCATTCTCCTCATAGTTTGCTTTTATCCATATATTTGAATGCTTTTGCATAGTCAATAGAACACAAGTAAACATCTTTCTGGTGCTCTCTCCTTTTAACCAAGATCCATCTGATATTTGCAATGATATCTCTTGTTACATGTCCTCTTCTGGATCTGCCCCGAATCTCTGGCACCTCCCTAAAAATGTACTGATGCAACCATTGTACATATGCTGTTTCATTTAGTACCATAGCTACAGCAAATACATCAGACTTTTTTGATGGCTTGATTTATGTGCCCCAGAAACTGCCAGTTAAATATCCACCTCCTACAGAACTGTTAGACTTGGTTTGTTTTCCCTGGACTGTATAAATATTTGTTTTCATCACTCAAGAAACTGTCATAAAAAGTCATAACTCATTGGTTGTATGGGAGTAACTTACTTTAATGAATTATAAAGTCAAACAGAATCACTTTGGAAAACAAGTTTGCAGAGGTAGTTAGGTACAATGGAGATATAAAATTTGTGTTGATCTTTTTTAGTTCCTACAATAAACTTAAACTCAACCACTGTTTTAGGCATCTAATGCTACAATAATAGAAATGCTATGCTAAAGATTGAGCAAACAGAAATTTATGCTCCCACAATGTAGGTGGCTAGAAGTTGGAATTCAGAGTGCCTACTCTAGGGTGATGTCTTCTATGTCAGCTCTGGGGGCAGGTACTTATCTCCTTTCAACAGCTACAGGAATTGCCATTCATGATCTCCATTGCAATCTTCCACGGAGATAGGGGGTTCTCAACACAGTAAGCCACATTCAAAGAACTTGACCTTCCTGGTTCTTCTCTCTTTCTGTTACTAGGGACCCTCTTCTCTGTGTACTTTTCTTCCCTTTAAACTTCTGTTGGATAAAGGTAATGCAGGCAATCCCAAACCTCCAAAACCCACTGCTATCAACTGGTTTCTGACTCATACTCAGCCACTCACTGCCATCCCGTTGATTTCAACTCAGAGCCACCTTGTAGAACAGGATACCACTACCCTGGTGGCTTCCTGAGACTGTGAATCTTTGCAGGAGTAGAGAGGCTCATCTTTCTTCTGTAAAGCATCTTAGTGGTTCAGAATGACTGACTTTTTGATAAGTAACCTAATGGGACACCCATTACATCACCAGTGGTCTTCTGACTCATGGAAGTGTTTCCTAGGTTGTGAATGTTCACAAGAGCAGAAAGCTCATTTTTCTCCTGTGAAGTCATCAGTAGATTTGAACTTCCAATTTTGTTGTTAGCAGGCTAATACTTGTCCAGCAGCGTCACCAAGGCTCTTTGATGCAGTTCATATTGCAGGGTACCCTTTATGTATATTAAGGCTGTAACCTGAGTTAGGCTATTATTTTTTTATTTGAATCCTGCCTCATTAACATAACAACCACAACCTAACATAGATCAATACAACCTCCTCCTGCCTTATTGACACGTAGAGGTCAGGATTCACAGCACATCAGAGATGGAGTATAAACACATCAGCTCACATGATGGGTGATCATATCGATACATAACGACCAAATTATTGAGTGGCCTCGCCACATTGGCATACATATATTTTTGGAGAACATTTATGAAAGTAAGAGGGTAGGGACTCTGTTTTAAAGAAATAATATTTCTTGTTGGTCAGTCCAACAAGTGCTCTTACTGGCTACTAATGTATGCTCCAAGTTGGTGGTAGTGAGCTTTTATGGTAAATTTCAGTCTTCCTGTCTTTGGTTCGGTTTGATTCACTTTGTAGTTTTAAAAACTTCTGAAGGGAAGTAGGGTCTCTGATAACGCTATTGAGTAGGTATTGAACTGCTAATTGAAAGATGGACAGTTCAAATCCACCAGCCACTTCGTAGGTGAAAAATGAAGCTATCTGCCCCTTTAAAGATTGACAGGTGAGGAAATCATAAATTGGTGTGCTGTAAGTAGGAATGAACTTGAGAGCAGAGGGTTTTAAAGACAGGAGAGGCACTTACACTAACCTCCTTAAATATCACCAGGCAGAGGTGATTGTCATTGTTAAATGCCAGAGTTGGTTATGACTCAGGCCAGCCCCATTTGTATAGAGTAGAATTGCTTCAGAGCATGTTCAAGGCTGTGATCTTTCAAAAGCGAATCACCAGGCTTGTCTTCCAAGACTCCTTTCAGAGGGTTCAAAATGTGAACTGCTCAGCTTGTAATTTATAATATTTGCAGTATCTAGGGATACCTACAGAAAAAATGTGCATAGAGGAATTTTCTATTGGCAAACTGATGAGAAGATGCCATCTCGGTCGTGAATCTTTCCCTGAATTAAAATTAGGTCTAACAATTCTTTTTTTCAAGTGTGTTTTTGAATGATGTAGCTGGATTTATATTTTGAAGGCTATTTGTAGGTCATGCTTCACTTCTTGTGGTTTATGACTTCAACTGAGGCCCTCGATGGAATTATAACCCAGCAGTCTCACAGACTGCTATTTATCAACTGTTTATTTTACAGTCACGCATCAAATGTTTGGGTTTTATGTTCCTGTAGAAAGCAAGCAGGGAAAGGTGATGGAGCAGAGGGAGCAAGAGATGAATTTGTTGAATCAACACTATATCTGAAAGTGTCCGACGAAAGCTGAAAGTCAGAAAAGAGTCCAAATATGTCATCGCCATGTTAGCAAACATCTGTAAGCATCTTCTATTTGTTACTGCAACAATAAAATGTCCAAATGATTATTTTGCATCTTTTCTGAGCTGGCTTCTACTCCAACTGAGCTAGTAAGTTTGCACTGAGGAAAGACAATAGTTCTTTGCCTTCCCTCCCTTTGTTCCCTCTGTACAATAATGAACACGCTGGCAAGAGATTGCAAACAGCTGGATGAGGGATCAGGCAGGGTCACTGCATGCTCAGGCTGTGATTCCATCTCCTAGTCCCTGAGGTGTGATGGGCGGGACACTCTTCCATCTCAGGACGCCATCACTGGACTCTGCAATGCTGTTGGCACAGAGCCTTTGCAAGCATTCTAATTTCATGCATAATTAATACAGCAGTTATTCAAAGCACAGAGGCTTCTGGGACTAATTACTGACCTGAATCTCCATGGTAGCCTGCATTCCATTCTTATCAGTGCTGGGAAGAGCTGCACTCTTAGAAATAATCAGGCTCCCACTTATGCTGTACATAGCCAAAAGGCAAAGATCATCTTTCCATCCATGTGCAAAAATTCCATTAGTGTGTAATCACTTCCCATGGGGACTGAACTTCCCTGGATGAGTTTCCCTGAATTAGTCCCTCTTGACCTTTTAGGTTTATACCTGGACCTAGGAGATCTGATTGCAGGTGAAGGACTAGACCATGAACAAGAGCTTACTAAGCATTCACAGCAGTTTTAAGTAGTTGACCTGATTAGAAGGAAAATGAAATCTCATCTCTTTTTTTGAAGACCATGCAATTTAATAATGAAAATCATCATGATAAAAAGAAATGGCCTTATTCTCTTTTGTACATGAATCACTCTTTGTCTCTGTGGATGTAGGGTTTCAAGGATTCCAAACATCTCTAAAGCAGACCTGTACAAAGACAAAGTGAGTTACAATGGAAGGGAGATGGTGGTACGTCTTTCCATCCTGTCCTCCTTTCCACTGCTATTTCCAGCTTCTCTGTTGCTGCCTTCAGTGCCCTGTTTATGCATCCCTATCAATGACCACATTATTCTAAGCTCCTTTACTCTGGCCCCTCCATGGTTGCAAGCTACCACAACGAACCAGCTCTGCCAAAGCACTCATTTAGCTCAGGCACATGCTGTCTATATTGGCTTCCTCATTGTCCAGAATTGCAGAGATGTGTATTTGTCACCGAAACTGTGTGGGCCACAGATCTGAAATATTATATGGACCTTGAAAGGAAGAAAAAGGAAAAAAGAAAAACAGAAAACACTCGATATAGACATAGATGAATAGCCAGCAAGTGGATGATGTCAATTTTACATTTTCTTTTTGTAGAATTCATTTTGGAGGAGTGGGCTGTGAAGAGTGTTGAACAAAATGCATGGCTTCTGACCTTTTCTGACCAGTGATAAAGATCCTATTTGCTACCTTCCTGTATAGGCTTCTCCATTCTCTGACTCCTTTGGAGAAAACTATATTAATTGTTGGACTCCATTTAAACACTATACCTAAGTTAATGCGTTCCATCCTCCCAGTAACCCTGTGAGGTAGACTTTATTCTTTTCCCATTTCACACGTGAGAAAACAATTAAATAGAATAGTTAAATAGCCTACCTAGAATGATTAGAGCTGATTTGCCAAGGAACTCTGAGCTTCTTCATTAGAATCCTCAGGGTCCTTGAAACACAAGCTGAAATCCTGGACTCATCTGTACTTCTGGAGCAGCACTAGATGAGCCTGCCCTTTTTTCTCATGACACTCCTTCAAATGTGCTAGGATAGCAATAATCCCTCTTTCATGTCTTGTCTAGAAAGAGTAACATTCACTCCTAAATTCGTTCTCCATAGGACTAGCTTTTCCATTCTCCCAGTGAATTTAATTAAAAGAGGTGTTTAGAATTGTACATAACATTTCATAATTATTTTCATTTGCTTTGCAGATCTATAAAAAAGGGTGTGTGGTAGATTGTATGTCTCAAAAATATGCAACAATAACTCTCGCCCCATTTAATCTTTCAGAATTCTACCACTCTCATTGCAAAGTAGACAATCTAATTATTCTCCTCATGTCTTTGTGCTGATGCCCCATTGTAACCATGGCATGATGAGAAAGTGACACTGCCCGACATCTTGTCATAAAAGGCAACACCCTCTCCAGCTTGTGAGGTTGAATGCTTGTGTTAGCGTGCCTGGCTGCCATGTAAATTGTTTGATTTCCCTGAGGCCACTGTGCTATGAGGAAACCCAAATGAGCTAACGAGAAACTATCACATAGATGGGCCGTGATACAGTATGGTGCAGAGAAGGAGGTGAAAGACTATTCCACAGATGCTGCAGCCACCCCTTCTTCCATCATTCCGGTTGCAAACACCATCTGAATGCAACCCAATGCTATTGCTTACTCACTGTCCTCAACTCAATTCTGAAGAACACTGACCCTACAAGACAGAATAGTATTATCCCTGTGCATTTCCGAGACTGTAAATCTTTGCAGGAGTATACGACTTCATCTTTCCATCACAGAGTGGTTTGACACTACAACTTTGGGGTCAACAAACGAATGTGGAAACCACTAGGTGCACAGGTCTCCTGGGAAGTTGAGAATGGGTATTTCCCGGACAACTCGTTTCCATGGAAACAGTGTCAAATAATAAAACGATCATGTCTTCTTTCAGCTACCAAGTTCTAGAGTGATTCATTACGTAAAGAAAGTCTTTGCAAAGATAACAATCTCAAGGAGGCACAATCTCATAGTCAATCTCAAACCTCATCTCAAAGTCAATGCCTCATAGAGTCTGGACTCTCCTTCTCTTCTTGTTTGGAGAGTTGGCATCTCACCTCACCTCACAACTGAGGGAGAGACTTGACAAGAGGTCCCTGAAGACTGCTGATGTTAAAGTCTGAGAATGAAAAAAAAGAAACAATTTGATCATTTGGAGTTACGCAGAGATTTTACTGTTTTCAGATATTATCTCAATCACACATTTTAATCAGTTATATTACATCTGTATACATGTTATTGTTATTATTAGGTGCTCTCAAAATGGTTTCCACCCATTGCAACTCTATGTAAAACAGAATGTAATATCACCCAGTTCAGTACCGTTCTCGCACCTGCTGCCATATTTGAGCCAATTGCTGTAGCCAGTGTCAATCAGTCTAACTGAAGGTCTTCCTCTATATTGCTGCCCTTCTACTTTACTAAGAATGATGTTCATTTTCCTGGGACTAATCCCTCTGACAACATGTCCAAAGTCCATGCCATTGTTACTTCTAAGAAACATTCTGGCCATACTTCTTTCAAAATAGATCTGTTCATTCTTTTGGCCATTTACGGTACCTTCAATAGTCTTTGACAGCACAATAATTCAAATGCATGACTGCTTCAGTCTTCCCCATTCGATCTCCAATTTTCACAAGGGTATGAGGCAGTTTCCAAGGTCATGGATTAAGTCAGGTGCACTTTAGTTCCTTGCTCTTTATCACTTTTAAGCAGATTTAACACTTGTGCAGCTGGTTTACCCAATGAAATACATCGTTTGCTTTTTTTGATTGCTGCTTTCATGAGCATTGCTAGTGAATCTAAACCAACTCCACTTGACGATTTCAATTTCAGTTCTGTTTATCATGATGTTACCAGTTGTGTGGCTTTTGATTTTCTTTACATTGACTTGCAATTCATACTGACAGTGGCAGTCCTTGATTTTTATCAGAAAATATTTCAAGCCCTCCTCACTTCCAGCAAGCACTATTGTGTCATCTGCATATTGAAGGTTGTTAAAGAATGTTCTTCCAATCTTGATGTTGCATTCTTCTTCATATAATCCAGTTTTTTCTGGTTATTTGTTCAGCATACAGATTGAATAAATATGATGATAAAATCCAATGCTGATACACATGTTTCCTGATTTTAAATCATACAGCCTCCCATTGTTCTAAGAACACAAATGTCTTGTGACACATGTGCAGCACAATGCAGTGTTCTGCATTAGCATTAGCACAATGACTGTTCTGGAATTTCAATTCTTCTCACAGTTATCCACAGATGGCTATGATAAACATAGTCAAATGCTTTTGTATAGTCAAGAAAAGACTAGTGATCATTTTTCTGTTATTTTTTGCTTTCAGTTAAGATCCATATGACATTAGCAATAATATCCATGTCTTCTTCTGAATACAGCCTGGATTTCTGGCAGCTTCCTGTCAATGTACTGCTGCAACCATTGTTGAATAATCTTCAGCAAAATTTTACTTGCCTGTGATATTAATGATATTTCCCAATAATTTCTGCATTCTGTGGGATCATCTTTCTTTGGAATGGGAACAAAATTTCTTTCAGTTATCCAGTTACTTAGTTGTCTTCCAAGTGTTCTTGCCTTCGACTAGTGAGTATTTCCGTGTCTTGTGAATGTGCTGAAACATTTAAACTGATAATTCATCAATTCCTAGAAACTGTTTATTGTTAAGACCTTCAGTTCTTGGTCATATGCTTTCTTGAAATGGCTGAATGTGGACAACTTCTTTTTGATGATCCCCCCAGAATTCACTATTTTGTCTATAGAATCTTTCTATATTGCAACTCAAGGCTTGAATTTCTTCTTCATTTAAGTTTGTCTTGTTATAAGCTAAGGGTATACTTCCTTTTTTTATTTTCTAACTTTAGAGTTTGGGACCTGTCATTATAAGACTTTACTTTGTCTTCTCGATCTGCCCTTTGCAATTTTCTGTTGAGCTCTCTTACTTCATAACTTATTACATTTCTTTACTACTCCTCTTTTAGAGTCTTCTGACATCCACTTTGATTTTTTTCTTTCTTTCTTGTCTTTTTAATGTCTTCTTGCTTTCTTCATGTATTATGTTCCTGATGTCATTCCATGACTTATTGCGTCTTCTGTCATTAGTGTTCAATGAGTCCAATCTATGATTGGGATATTCTCAAAATTCATGTGGAATATATTCATGGTCATATTTCTGCTCTCGTGGATTTGTCTGTCAGTTTGTTGTAGTGCAGTGGCTGGAGTGTTGCTATGAACCTATGTTGCTGGTGTTTCAAACATGAGCAGGGTGCCCCAAGGTGGCAGGTTTCAGTGGCTTCCCAACTAAAAACAGATTACAAAGAAGGGATAAGTTGTCTCCCTCTGAAGAATTGACCCCTGCAAACCTCATGATTATCAGGATAATATTTTCATATACATGCCATATGATAAGTCTCTCATGTTGGAAGGCATGCAAAATATGACTGAGGAAAATCTTTTTTCAAAGTAGAGTCAACCATTGATTGAGTAAAGCTTTAAAAACCTTCACCTCCTGGTGGGGCATGACTCAAACTGAGAAAAAATAGATGTAGACATCTATTAATAGCTAGAATAAAAATGTGCACAGTATGAATCTAGGAAAATTAGAAGTTATTGCAAATAAAATGGAACACATTTCCTATACCAATATCTTAGGTGTTAGTGAGCTGAAATGTACTGGCATTGACTATTTTGAATCAAACAGGCATGTGGTTGGCTAATGACAAATTCATGGTGAGACTTGTATTCATTACCAAAAAGAACATTTAAAAATCCCTTTTGAATTATAATGTAGACAGTAAGCAGATAAAATCTACTGCTACTTAAGGAAATCCAGTCGATACAACTATTATTCAACTTAGTGATTTAGAAATTGAGGAATTTTAACAAATTCCTCAGTCTGAAATTGATTAAACACTCAAGATTCAATGATAACAATTAGCTATTGGAATATGAAAGTTGGAAGGGACAGTAATTAGAAAATATGGCCTTGGTGATAGAAAGTCAACTTGTGATTGCATGATAGAATCTGTAAAGCCAATAACTTTTCCATCACAAATGCCTTTTTTATTTTATTTTTTAGTTTTTTTAAATTTTTAACTTTTTTAGGCATCACTGCCCTCTGGTGGTGGGAGTAGGAGGTCCAGCCTTTGCTCCTGTGAGCTGGAATTGAACCTCCATCCCAGTGGGCCACAGTCCCACACACAACCACTACGCCACTGGGGCTCAGCCACAAATACCTTTTTTAAACACCACAAATGAGGACTATGTTAGTGGAATTCCCCAATTGGAATCCACAAAAATGAAACTGACTGCATCTGTTGGAAGGGACAATGAGGAACTCAATATTATCACACAAAATGAGCAGATAGTTGAATGTTGAACTGACTATCAATTGCATAAGTATATTTGTAAATATATACACATACATCTATAACTAAACAATAAAGATCATTTATATCTCATGTAAATTACATTATGTATGTATATGACCATTTTTATTTCTGAAAGTCCAGGAAAATGAAAGATCATAGCAAAGTCTATCATATAGATGAGCCAAATCATTTAGGTTTTCCCTATGAACTTTTATAATAGGTTAGAGAAAATTGTTACCTTATTATAAAAGCAATCATGGCATCACTTGTTGTGCCATAATTCAAATTGATTACAAGTATACTCACTGGTGATTAGATGAAATCTAAAAGGTCATCTAGCTACACTTATGGATTCAGACCTATTTTATAACATTCTGCAAGCTCTTATCCAGAAATTGCATGGGATACTCAAAATTTAAGGGTTCCATATTACTGTCACTCAGTGTTGCTAAAGGTGCAATGAAAAAGGCACCCTAGCACATTTTTTAGAGCTCAGAAAATTTTAAGATTTTATTATGTAATGCAGAGTTTCTAAAATCTGCATATATTCAATCTGTACTCAAATACTAACACAAAATATGAGAAAATTTTGCATGCTCTACTTATTGTGGTAATACTTTAATATGGAAAAATTGAAATATCATTAATGCTTAATAGTTTGGAGGTGGTTAAGTGAATTATTTGTGAACTATTATTTTACAAAGAATAACAATGTAGATGTGTAGAAAGAAATGAATAATACCAACAAGCTCCTGAATATTCTATTATCTCAGGGTACTATGTTTTTACTAGGCAGAGGAATGAAGCCAAATTTAGTTTGGAAAATAAGGTCACTGGATAGTCATGTGATCATGAAGTCATGAAGTGTGCAAGCTTCTGGCAATACGCCATCTCCTGCTGAACAGTTCTGAAGGTTAAAGGACTAGTATTGCTTGTACTAAGCAGAAGTTGCCGCCTTAAAACATTTATTCCTTATTACCAGGCCTGACAAGTGATAAGAGTAGGATAAAAGTTTTAAAAACTATGATATAGGTGCAAGTTGTTATGATTTTAACATTCCTTTAATTGTAGTCAGTTGCCACCATAGCATTATCTATAGCATGGTTAATAGCATAGATATATAAATGTGTTTTTGAAAGTGCTTTCTTGGGGGCACGTCAGGCGAGAGATTTCTATTTGTGCTTCCCCATAGCTGTCATCCTCATTTGGAACATGCTTTTGTGGTTTAGAACTCAAAGAACATTTCTCATTACTTTTACTCTAAAATATCCATTCTTGTTACTTAAGGGAAATGATTGTTTTCTCCCCCTTTTTTGTTGAATATCCTTCTGGACATTGTTTGCCATCATTGACTTTTATTTCTTTTTGAGTTATAATAGGTGAGAGCCAAAGGCATACATTGCCAAATGAAATGTGGTCAGGATAAGGAAGGGGCGGGAGGTGGGAAAATCTTGTTTCTTGGTATGACAACTGTGTCATGGGATTATTATCAGAATGATTCACATGTATTGAGTGTGGGAGCTGGATATGAAGCTACTTTTTAATCCCCCTGTTTTGTGAGGACTGTGGGCTTGGTCTGTGTTTACTTCTGTGAAGTCTTTTTTGGCATGGCTCATTCTGGGTGTACTCCATGGGTACTGAAGCTCTCGGGCTGTCTTGCATCTACTTTCAAAGTTATATATTAACAAATTTTCTGATTACACATTCTGGTGTGTGTAAAATGGAAATGATATTTAGGTTGAGATGTCTTTTTTTAATCAAATATAGTAAAAGAGGGCTGATTTAGTGATAACACATTATCACTAAATAATGCTGACTGTTTTAGATGGATATGCTTTGAGATAACTTTCTGGAGTAATGATGCTATTCCCTATCTTGAGAAGATCTTGATATAATACAGATGTATGCATTTGTCAAAACTAAGCAAGTATACGCTTAAGATTTGATATATTGTTTTTTATGAAAAAAGCAAACAAACATTAAGGTACACAGCTAAAATGTAGCTTGTTGAAGTACCTATCTATTTCTATCTCCAACTTACTTTGAAATACACCAGGAAATAAGATAGATTGATGATAGATAGAAATGTACTTATAAGTGATACAACTCAAAAAATTCAGTGGTATGTTGAAACTGGCTCACACGAACTTGGAAGAATTCTTCTTTACAAATTTTCCCAAGTCACATTGAGAGTTGAAATTGACCATAGTGGATATATGTATACCACTAAAATCAGCATTCTTGATAAATCAAAGCTTTTTATCCCTGTGAGGAAAATGAGCATACAAGCACACCACTGCGCATATGGAATTTTGGCTATAAATTTATTTTAACAGAGTAGGATTGAGTAGGTAGCAGCAAGGCCTCCCTCCTACTGTAAAAGTTACCAGAGGAAGTCGGGGTGTAGGAATGTTATGCCACAAATTATATATAGATATAAACATAATATAATATATATAAACATAATATAATATATATATATATAAACAAGAAGGACTAAAAGGAGAGAATTCAAAGAGGAGCAATTATAAAATGCATTACTATATTGACATTGTTGACAATTTTCTTCCTGGGGTTATTTGCTGAGGACAAAAGAAATCAGAAAGCCTGTGATAACCATGCATCATAGAGTAACATATGGGCTTCTAGGGGAGTTCTAAATATCCTGAGTGTGTGACTGGATCTTTCAACATGGCACATATTGGGCCCCAGGGCTGTACTGGGCTATGAGTGTGAAACCAACAGCTGATCTGCAGGAGAAAGACAAGGACTTTCTGCTCCCACCTAGGAAACCTACAGGGGCACTTCTACCCTGTTCCATAGGATTATCATAAGCTGGAAAAAACTCCATGCCAGTGAGGTTTATCTTTGGGGGGGGGTTGGAGGTTTTGGGGGGTACATGGAAGATATTGACATAGCAAGGAAGAGCAAAATCTTCTAGTGACTCAAAGTTTCTAGCGGAAAATATTATATCCGTTCTCTCTTTCAAAACAGTAGCAAGGTTTTTTCTCTGAGTGATATGGAAAGCTAAAAATCTGAAATTTCAGGGAAGAGGTGGCAGTGACTCAGTGGATCTCATGTTCAGAAGTATTTTGCACAGAAAGGGGACTGAACCTACTGATTCCCTCTAAATCTCTCATTGCATAAATGATCAAGTGCCAGTAGAGGATGGGGGATTCAACAAACATGTACCATGTCTCACTGTTGAAACATATGAAATCAGAATGAAGCGAGTCTGACTAAAGCTACAACCAGTCAAGATCTAGTTTCTTTTCTCATGGTAGTAAGGCAACCAGCCACTTATTCTGCCTACCTGAGGAAAGGGGCATGCTTTCTGGAGGAACTAACCCACTAGCTTCAGTGCCTACCAACCTTTTAAACAGTCTCTGGCACAAACAGAAATGACAAGACATAAAAAGAAGTAGGAAAGTGTGAGAAAGAGCATGAAGAGTGGGAAAAGAGAGAGAGAATACAGCAGACCTAATCAATAGAGAGAGGTTAGAGTTAGCAACGAAATAGTTTTAAATGACTAAGTATTTCAAAGAAAGACAAACAAATAATTGAAAAGTGAATTCACCAGAGCTGGAACATATAAAAAAGATACAAGTGGACTTTCTACAACTGTAGTAGCTGGAAGTAAGAACTCATTGGATGATCATAACATCATGTAGTACATAAGAAAAAACAAATGTCTGGACTTAAAGATGTCAGTAGAGAATAGCCACATTCAAAGGCAGTTAGAAGATAGACTGGAGGGAGTATAACAGATACATGTAATACAGACAAGAAGTCTAACATCAATGCCATGAGTGTCTAGAAGGCAAAGGAAGGATAAGGAGGAAAACATATTTAAGGTGAAAGTCCTGGCATATTCAGTAGATGATTTTTTACAGATGGAGCCAGATAGTCACACCTTGTTATTCAATTTACTGATTATGTGTCGCTGAGAAAACCTCTTATTTTCTCAGGACCTACTTTATATATAACAGTACATAGACTTAGCAATGTAAGTGTCTCAAAAATTTTATAGACATTCTCTACCTAAGATGAAGCAATACCAAGGAAGCTGACATGTTTAAGCAATTGCCATGATCATCATCAGTCTTGCTTGCTCAGTGCTACCAGTGGAGCAGTATGCGATTGATCGTTGGTGCACCCAGGGTAAAAGTAGTGATTGGTTGAAAGGAAAACTGTACTTCACTTGGAATGTACCGGTTATGCCTTAAAAAGACAATGTAGTCTCATAATTTCCCATTTCTGTTCAAGAGGCACAATAAAATGATTCTGAAATAGAATCATTGTAATCTGATTCCAATAAAATGGAGGTAAATTATAAGGCCAGATTTCTTACTTGAGGAAGGCGTGACAATATTGTCTCACCTTGCCAGTTCAGGAGCATAGGTTTGGGGTTTTAGGTCTTTCCTTTTATCATCTTTCTAATAATCTGTCCTCTGATCTCCCCAAACATGCTTACTGTGAATAACTGAGATGTCTAACCATTTCTCAGATGTCTCCAAAGTGAAGCAGTAAAACTCTAGGTGCCCAAGTTATAGGGGAAATCCAGACAGCACCTACCTTAGGACAATAGGTTCAACAAGGGGTGGGATGCTGACCTGACTCCCTCTCTGAATGGATTGTTGCCCTAGGAAAACATTTCTGGGGAATGCACACCAAATAGTTTATTTGTCCAAGTCAGCAAATGCATATTAAATGTAAGTTTTTGGACCCAGGATGAATTTGTCTCTGGCACAGATTTCAGGAGTGCCCATTCTACTGGGAAAGACAAATCATAGACCAGGCAAAACAGAACATCTCGACAGAGCTCCAGAAGGTCTGGTGAAGACACATTCTGCTTGTGAGAATCAGGAGGGCTTCACAGAGGAACAACAATTTGGCAGGACCTTAGATCATGGACAAGAATTTGGCAGATGGCACTGGATAAAAGGTAGAGATGAAAGCATATGAACAGAGTTCTAGAAGCATAGAAGTTATTATAACTTTTGATGACAAATGAGAAAGTGGATACCTCTATGGCAGATGCCCTCGATGTTTATCAGGCATCAGAATCAGAGACTTCTTAAAACTGGTTTCCGGGCTCCACTCTTCAAGCTTCTAATTCAGCAGGTCTGATGAACTCTTAGTTGATACTGACACTGTTAATAGAAAGGCATACTTTGAGAACCATTGGAGAAAAAAGTAGTGGAAGGTGGAGGCTTAGTTTTATAGATAATGGGAGTGACCTTCTGTACCTTGAGTTTGATGAATGTCACAGAGACAGCTGTTAGAAGGGGGAAATTGCAAGGTTGAAGGAAAGCTGGTCACCCAAGAGTAGTTGGGTCAATTTCTGAGATTGCTATAATTATACCCCTGGGAAATAGTGAGAGTCTTTCCTTAGGGTTTTCTCATCAGAATAGAAAGAAAATGAAAGATACACATGGCATTCCACAAACAGAATTAGTTTTGGTGGCATTTTGAATATGGAAGGATGAAAAAGTAAAGGTCAAGCTTCTGGTTTTATTTGGGAAACTAGAAAGCTTCTTGAAACATTCCAAAACGACAGTACTGCAAGAGCCAGAGCTTGAAAACAATTCTGGTTCATGAGAAAGGCTTTGGTTGCCCAGAGAGCATGTATACAGAAAGGAACAGGTTTCCCTGGGAACTTTGGTTTGGAGCTCTGCAGAGAAGTGTGATTGCAGATGCAAGTTGTCATACAGAGACCAGGGCGCAAAGAACAGAGCGAGACGAGGAAGCAGAGACCAGGAGTTTCTGAGAACTGAAGGAAGTACTGAGAAGAAGCTGCTGAGTAGCTTCATGGTGGTGATTTGTTTTAGGATGACTTTGATGTTGTTCTTTATTTTTTTCTTTTAAAAATATTTGTTGAGTGAACAAAACATGGCATGCACTGTGCTGAATGTTGAAGACACAAAACTGACATGATCTCTGCTCAAACGGAGTTTGTAGTCTTGTGTTAGAGTGATGCACTGGACAACTAAAACTACCATTGAATAGACCACTGTAGTTAGGTAGCAAGAGGCAAGGGTATTACAGAAGGATTGGTAGGTAGGAGATCACCTGGAAAAGACCAATGAGTTCAGCAAAAAGAGGCAGAGAAACTAATGTGTGTGAGTGCTCAAGGCAGGAAACAATGACATTTTGTTCCCCAAGAAACTAAAGGAAAACCAAGTGATGGGGAAAACCAAGCAAGAGTGAGAAAGCAGGTAAAGGTCATGTAGGAGAGGTGGGCAGAGATCAAAAGCTGCAGAGCTTTTGCCCCAAACATTGTTCACAGTTGTCTCCTTTACAATGGACCTCAGAGTTGGTTTATGAACTATTTAAGACATCAGTTTCTTTTCAAATAAAACTGAAATTTTGAAATAGAAAGTTCACCTCCTTCACCAAATCTGGCTCGGGATCACCTTTCCCTTCTTGTGGAATTCAAAGTTGTCCACAAAGGACTAGGCTTGCCACGATTGAAAATGTCCATAAAAATATATACCTGTTCCCCAGGCTCAGAAAGCAATATCCAAGGAGAATTTCCAAAGCTGTTTTGAGCATTATATATAAATATATAGCCTCTTGAGATGATGAATTTTTTTCCAAGCACATAACAGAACTTTATACATCCTAATGAAAATGTTCAGCAGCAATAGCCCTTTTGTCCCGCTGCCCGCATGCTTAGCACTTCATGGGTCTGCAGGGTACATAAAGGAGAACAAGGGCTGAACTCTTACCCTCATTAAGCTCACAGCTTCCCTGAAAAACTGCTTCTACCAGAGTCAAATGTTTGGCAGTTCCTTCATCTTACTGTGAGCATCTTTTTCATAACTGAGCCCATAATCTTAATTGTAAGGACATTTAAAACATATAGTAAGGCAATGAGCTTCTGGTGGCACAAGTGATTAAGCACTCAACGACTAGCCAAAAGGTGGGTGGTTCAAGTCTACCTAGGGCTGTCTTGGAGACAAGGTCTGATAATCTGCTTCCTCCAAAACGAAAGCTAGAAACTTGATGGAGCAATTCTTCTCTGAGATCCACAGAGTCATCAAAAGTCAGATTCAGATGGATAATGCAGAGTGAAGGAGCTTGGGAACCAAACAAATAAGCTATGTGATAGTGGGCCAAATTGTTTACCCTCTTTGAGGCTCAGTTCTCTGTGATGATAGCAATAACAACTTCACTAGGTAGTTGTGAAGATTAAAGAAACTATGTACTAGAGAGCTTCAAAAAGTTTGTGGAAGACAGAATAAAAGATCCTGAAATTTTCCCATGTACTCTTCATAGGCCCCTTTTTATGTGAACACTTAGTACTTTACATGAAGCCAGACCTTGGAAGAGGTGATTTCAGCTGGGCCTCCTGCTGTGCAGATTGACCTTTCTACCCCAGCTGTACTGTTTCAGAATCTACAGTTTAACAAGGTCCCAAGATAATTTTTTATGTACGCATCTATCAGATCTTTAAGAATCGCCTGGGATATCTCATTAAAACAGATTCAGACTCAGTGGAACGGGGATAAAATGGGAACTTTCAGTAAGAAGTCAAGTCAGAATGAATGGGTGCAAAATTCTGCCTCGCATAAAGGTCAAGTCATTATTATTACCCTAAAGTTCCCAGGAACAGAAAAGCTAAGAAACGTAAATGCAAACGCACCGGATGGAATGAAGGCACAAGTCAGCAGGATTAGGTGTCCCTGCCTATAGCTGCAATCAGAAAGAGTGGTTGCTGCATGTCTGAAACCTACCCTTCCACCCCTACTCTTCACAGGACTTTCCATGAGAATGCAGGACGGTCCCCATCATTAGCGTTCAGTGTCTTTCACAGACACTACAGAATGCCATTTTACAAGACAATAGTGCCACTACGGACAGCTCTAGGCCAGAAGGTTATGTCCCTGCTTCTTTGCTGACAAATTGAAGATTTTTACTAATTTACCTTGCCCCTTTTCCTTCAAACCTTTTCCTATACCAGGGGTGCTGGGATTTAAGACAGACCCTGGGGCGTCACGAGTCACTATTGTTGCCTTCCCACAGCACGGGAAATGCTCCTGTGTCTGAATGGGTCATGTTTTAGGGGACCCCAAGGAGAGAAACTCCAGGTTAAAATTCATGCAAGAAGGGAGTAGAAACAAGTGTCAAGTTGGGACACTTCTAGTCAGTCAGAGGTGGACTTCACTGAACCAATCTGTCCATTCTGAATTAGTCATGGCCTCGCCCGCTGGTGATCCTGCACTCTGTAATAACTTTGCAACTGAAAAAAGAAAGGAATTGTTCATTGTGAATGACTGTAGTCCTACTGCCAGGCACTCTCTCTCTCCACAGACCCCTTTGAACACGGAGAAGAGCAGGTAAGTATGCTGACCCAAGTCCCAACGAACCCTGGAATCTGAGCTCTTTTAGCACAGTGGTTCAAGTGTTTGACATCTAAACAAAAATTCCAACACACCAACTCTTCTGTGGGAGAGAAATGTGGTAATTTGCTTCTGTAAAGATCATAACCCTAGAAACCTTCAGGGGGGGGGGGTCTCTTCTGCCAATTGGGAACACTAGGAGTTCAATTACTTAACAGCAATGGTATGAATCCAATTCGCCTGGGCCATGATCCTCAGTAGTATATAATTACCTTCCATCTTTTGATCTGATCAATTTGTCCTATGTGTGGTAAATCCTTACCTCCTTGACGTTAATAGACAGAATTTGACGCAGTTATGTTGTAAAGCAGGAGGAAACCGGGAGGTTTACATTGTATCTTGAGTCAATCTCTTTAGGGATCAGATATTATTAACCAGGTCTTTTACCACCAAGAGACAAGAGGTGAGCATATCCTTTGGACCCATGATCCCTGCAGTCATAACTTCCTTAATCCAGGGGAAGATTGTTGTCTAGGCACAAGGAGCTCTCTGAGGAATATCACACCCATAGATGTTGAAAAGAGACCAGGACTTTCTCCCAGACAAATCTTTTCTATAGTGAGGACACCCTGATTCTGACTTCAAGTCTCCTAAACTCTAAGAGAATAAATTTCTGTTACAGTCATCCCCTTGTGACATTTACTTTACAGTAGCAGGAAAGACAAAGATTCCAGTGGACATCTCTAACAATGTGTCTATTGACGCTATTTAAGGATTTCCTTTTGATCTGTCAGACAAACAAGAGACCAAGCATAAAGCATTCTGTTCCCCCAGCCCTGGGGAATGAAGTCAGGTCTGTGGGGAAGGCAGGAAGTTGTACTGTTCCAGAGGAAGAGATGTCACTAGGATCATTTTCAAAATAATTCTCATGGTAATATAAAAGGGACATGCATCAACTATTTCTACTTTATTGATTGAAGAATGCAAGAAGGTGCTATAATGGGTTCAAATGATAACTTTCAAAATTGAATTTTACAATCTATTTAATAAAAAATAAAGATGATAAAAGCACTAAGTTAAAGTATGAACTACTTAGTATCTTTTAGGATAATAACCCATAAGCTTTTTATGTTTTCTCTCCCATAGGAAAAAAAATTGATTGCATCTTTATGAACGAAAGCCAGTATGCTAACACCTGCCCCTCTGGAGTTGTAACATAACTGAATCAATGGGATGAAAATCAACCAGCAAGCTGAGAATCCTCCAAAACATACTCAGTCATCTCTTTGGCTATTGCCAAGTTTGAGGATTTTTATCTCTAGCATGCTCTATTCTATCTTGGTTCAAGACCTCTCTGTCCTTTGCTC
>PVJH01033274.1:0-21725 GCA_004026705.1 Nesogale talazaci
ACCTGTTATAAAAGAGGTCACTATGAGTTATTATTTCAACAGCAAATGACAGGTTTTGTTTGAGAGGTTGTTCAGGGAAGCACATGTGAGAAGGTGGCTAAACAAAAACAGGAAAGGAAGCAACACTAAGAAGTATAGTATTGCTTTGGGTCTTTTGAAGAACCTATCAGATGAACCTCAGAATTGCCTCAGTGAGTGATGGAGAAGCTGGGGTATTTATCTACCAAATCCTATTATTTACCGTTCGAGAGTTACCATTAGGAATATTCAGACCCCCCAGATTTGAGGCTGGGGATGTATGAGGTCCTCTGGACTCCAGAAAAGGTTCTCAGACAGAGAAACTATGTCAGAGTTCACACAAACCCAAAATGAGAGCTCAGAGAAATGAGATGGCAAAAAGGAGTGTCTGCATCACAGAACCATGTTTGTCTTTAGATCATTACTGGCTTTCTGAAATGTTAGATTGGGCAGTGCAGTTCATGAGTAGTGTAACTGGTTCATGAGCTCAGGTGCTAATAAAAGACTGAAGGGTCCCAGCAGGCCTGCCTTGGGAGAATGCTTGATGAAAAGGAGGCAGACTTGAAGCACTTGCTGGTGGAGATCAAGGATAGATTATAACTCGATGCAAAGAAGACCCAAATCCTCACACGTGGAGAAGTAGGTAACGTGATAAGTGGAGAAGAGATGGAAATTGTACAGGATTTCATTTTATTTAGATCACAACCAATGCTCAAGGGAGCAGCAGTCAAGAGATGAAAGGATGCGTTGTATTGAGTACCTCGGCTGCACTAGACCTCTTTAAATTGTTCAAGAAAGTTACTTTGAGGTCAAGGAGTGATTTTTCTCCATGGCCTCATAGGCATAGAAAAACGGAACCTCGAATAAGGAAGAATCCATGCATTTGAATGTTGTGCTGGGGAAGAATACTGAAAGCACCCTAGGCTTCCAGAAGAACCTACTGTTTGTCTTGGAAGAAGTGTTGACTCCTTAGAGTCAAAGCTCCTTAAAGGCAATGCTAGAACGAATAGTCCTTGTAAAAGGACACCATGCTTGGTAGAGTAGAATGGCAGCAAAACAGAAGAAGAGCGTTGACAAGGTAAATCAGCCCTCTGGCTGCAGCAATGGCCTCCAACAGAACATTTGTGAGGATGCAGAGCACTGAGCGATGTTACACTCCATTGCACACAGGGTCCCTAAGAGTTCACGCGGATTGGAAAGCAACCAGCAACAACGTCCTTTCTAACAACAAACGTTTCCAGTCACTGGGAACCCGAAATAAATTCTTTGGAAATGTGCTTTCTTCTTTTCCACTTTTCTTTTGGACCTGCTCACATCATTCAGCCATTGGGCCATGCGAGCGTCTCTAGATATTTTCAACTAACTTTTGTAACTCCCTTCCCAGATGAGAGTGCAGTAGGACATGGGGATGTGCCTGTTGCTCTTGTCCTTGTTTCTTTTGCTGCACTACCTGGATACTGGTGTTACTACCTGCTCTTGATTTGCACCTGGATGCGTTCAGGAGATGAGCTTTCTTTGTGAATATGATGTTATGTGGGTGGACCCTTGTAATAACACTCAAAGTCCCTTTTAACATCCTCTTGTTCTATTTTCATTCCATGCTCCCCTGAAAGGATGGATACATGCTGTATGCCCATATATTCAAACCATTTCTAACTTAGTGTCTTCTAAGGCAGTACATTTTTTAAAAATGATATTGCCGAGATCAATTGGTGTAAACAACACAAATTAGAACTTATTTACATTTATTTTTAATTTTTCAATTGAAAATTCATATCTCCTTTATATTGTGTTGATAATTGTCACTGGGCAGATTCCAATTCAGAGCAGCCTCATATATGCAGAGGAGAGCTGATTCATAGGGTTTTCAAAGTTGTGAGCTCTCAGAAGATTTCTGGGCTTGTCTTCTGAACTGCCTCTGGATGGGCTTGAAATGCCCATCTTTCAGTTAATAGTCAAGAACTTCCCTAACCACATGTACCTCCCAGGAACTTCATCTACAATACTGTGCATGATTATAGACTGGGGTTGTGATCATCTATCTATTTATTATCTAAACATATGACATATCCCAACAAAAATATCAGCAGTCTGTAATTCGAAGACTCTCCATGATTTTTCCTTTGGCCACAGGATCAATGACTTCTGTTAAAATGCCTTTTCTGCTCAAGCCCTCCCTGCTACCTGCTATCCATTGTCCTGAGAAGGAGTCCTCAAAGATTGTAGGACTCATTGCCTCATGGGTACACTGACCATTCCAACGCCTGTGAAAATGTACTCTAGTGTTCGATGTGCTCACATCTGCAATCTCTCCCAAAGGCTTGATAAAAGAAGGAAGGACGGAAAGAAGAGAGAGGAAAGGAGAGGGAGAAGCAAGAGGAAAGTGTTCCTTGGAATGACGCACTCTTATTAACCAGAGTCCAGGTTACCTAAATCTTTTGGACATCAACTCAGCAGCTCAGTTGCGCACAGAAAAAAACAACCATTATTCAGTATGGGACAGTTTTTTTCCTACTTGATTATGGTGAACAAATTCTTTTTCTTTTCCCTCTGTCTTGTCTTCTCAGTGATTCCATGGCTTATAAGGAGTGTATACACTTTACATACTACTGGGCCAAGTAGTATATACTTTTTAATCTTCTGGAATACCTGTCCACTGTTACAGTTGAAGATGATATTCAATAATGTGCTGCACTTGTGCTCATTGAATAGGTAAGGGATGTACCTTAATTTTAAATCACTCAATCTTAAATTGATAAGTTAAAAGATATCTACATACTTCCTCTAGGATTTATAAATTTCATCCTATTTTTTCAGTTTTCCAGATTATTAATTTGTGCTTTTTCATATTTATTTTTTAAAAATCATTTTATTGGGGGCTCACCCAACTGTTAGAACAATCCATCCATCCCTCCATCCATCCATACTTTCATACATTGTATGTCAAGCACATTTGTACATTTGTTCCCTCATCATTCTCAAAACACTTGCTTTATACTTAAGCCCTTGGTATCAGCTCCTCACTTTTCCCCTTTTATCTCCACTCCCTTTTCCCTCATGTACTATTGATAATTTAAAAATTATTTTGCCATATCTTACACTTCCTTCCCTGTTGCCCGTATCCCAGGAAGGAAGTTTTATGTAGATATTTATAATCTGTTCCCCCTTTCTACCCCAACTTCTTCCACCTTCCGGGTATCACCACTCTCACCACTGGTCTGGAAGGGATCATCCTTCCTGAATTCTCTGTTTCTGATTACTATCTGTACCAGTGTACAACCTCTGATCTAGCAGGAATTTTAAGAGAGAATTGAGATCTTGATAGTGGGGGATGGGTAGGAAACATTTACGAAGTAGAGGAAAGCAGTATGTTTCATCATTGCTACGCTGCACACTGACTGCTTGTCTCCTCCCCAGCAGCCCTTCTTTAGGGGATGTCGAAATGCCAACAGATGGGCTTTGGGTCCCTAATCTGCACTCCCCTTTATTCCCAATGCTATGATTTTTTGTTCTTTGATGCCTGATACCTGATCCCTTTGATACATCCTGGTCACACAGGCTGGTGTGTTTTTTCCATGTGGGATTTGTTGCTTCTGAGCTAGATGGTCACTTGTTTACTTTCAAGCCTCTAAGATCCCCTACGCTATATCTTTTGAGAGCCAGGCACCTTCATCTTTCTTCACCACATTTTCTTATGCACACATTTATCTTCAGTGATCATGTCAGGAAGGTGACCATCATAGAATGCCAGTCTAATATAACAAAGCATTCTTGTATTGAGGGAGAACTTGAGTAGAGGCCCAATGTCCATCTGCTCCCTTAATACTAAATCTGTAAATACATGCATGTAGATTTCTTTCCCCACCATCTTATATAAATATGCTTACATGCCTATATTTAGACCTCACTGAAACCTAAAAGAAGGTTGAATATGATAGTGGGACAAGAGGAAAGTAAAAGGAAATAGAGGAAAGAACTAGGAGGCCAAGGGCATTTATAGGGAGTTCTAATTTGTGTTTTTATTCATCTTAAAGGAAAAAAATTACTTTGTGTTAGTGCTTTACTATTTTTAAGTAAAATTATAATCTCATTGAGTTAGCCTCAAAATTTTATGTGAATTATTATTGATAATATTCCCATTTTACAGAAGATGATAATGGTGTTCAAAGATATGAGTGCTTTGTTCAATGACACTCAGTGAACAAAGGCTGAAAGACAACACCTAGGTTTCTTTTTCTAAAGCTAGAGCAGATGATCTCATTGATTCATATAACTCTTATGGTTCGAGTTTATCTGTCTCTGCTTTTAAATTTTACCCTACAACTAAATACCTAGAACTCTGTCAGTTTTTGCAAAAGAAAAGAAAATAATTTGTTCAAATATTGACCCTGGTCTTTAATGACCCTTGCATTCTCTCATCCAGAGGTAAAAAGGGGTTTATATCTTCAAAAACTAATTTCACTGCCTTACTTATAAGAAGTCACTAAGTGAGAGTCTATTATAGTGAGTGTGACTCCTTCTTTGCTAATTAAAGTAACCTGAGGGCTGAGCCCCGGTGGCATAGTGGTTGTGCGCGGGACTGCGGGCCACTGGGTTGGAGGTTCAATTCCAGCAGTGGGGCTGGGCCTCCTACTCCCACCATCGAAGAGCAGTGATGCCCCCAAAACAAAAAACAAGAACAACAGCAACAGCAACAACAAAATAAAGTATCCTGTATAAATTCACTGTCACTGAGTCACTTCTGATTCATAGCAATGCAACAAGATGGAGTAGAACTGTCCTGTTGGATTTTTCAGGCTACAAATCTCCATGTGAAGCCGATCGTCACATCTTCTTTCTGCAGATACACTAAAGGGTTTCCATCACCAACCTTTTCTTTGGCAGCTGCACACTTTAAGCACCATGCTATCCGAGCTATTATCTTGTAACAAAATGAAGCAATATTTTAGTATCAACTAGACAAAGGAGTCCTGGTGGCATAGTGGTTGCATGTTAGACTGCTAGCAGAAACACCAGCAGTTTGAAACCAGCCACTGTACAGAAAAAAGATAGACTTTCCACTCCTATATGAAGTTACAGTCTTGGAAATCCACAAAAAGCATCTCTCTGCTGTCTTACAGGGTTGCTGTGAGTCAAAACCAACTCTATGCTGTGGCACTGAGCTTGGTTTGGGAGGATCAAGTAAGATGAAAGTTTGAAGACCATAGGAGAATGACTTTACCTATATCTATAGCAGCTGCAGATGTGAGTTTAGTTACTGGGTGTGCTGGTTACATAGTTATCACACCAAACATAAACTGTCCCTTCCTTCCTGGCTAAAGCTGCTATCACCACTGTTTTTTCATGCTGACTAGCTGCAAATTTAGGAGGTGCTGACCTTATTCTCTTTAAACTTCTTTATCGCAGAACCCCACATAAGCCCTGGATAGTGTGGGGCGATTACTCTTTCATTTCAGTCTAACGCCAGTACAGCTCATGTTACTTAAGGGGTAATTTATGAGTTATCCTTAGAACATTTGGTCCAGCGTCCCTTAGCCACAGGCATGAAGGCCCACCACATTGCCACAGTCCAGATGAGACACACTGCAGGAAGAGCTTAACTCAAAACCAATTCTTGGTACAAAATCCATATTTTTAAGTTGCCTGTAAGAGAGACAGGAAAGGAAACACTGATAAATAGAAGACTCAGAGGAAATTCATTAGAGTTGCTGGAGAGTTTTAGATTTTATTATGTTTACTGTTTGTAAAGGGAAATATGTCAACAATCCTCTCTTCTTCCTCTATAATACCAGAAAGAGAGCTCCTGATATCGAAAACTAGATGATGTGGTCAAGCTGACGGGTTCTGGTCCTCTGGAGGACCCCAAAGTGTGGCTGTTTATGGTCTGAGAACAAGAAGCAATGGAATATTTTCCCACTATGTGATTAAACAAGTGTTGGCAGTGAGGCACATTTTTGCAAGCTGAGTACAAGAAAATTTTAAATGTACTATAGAAAAAGTAATAGAACAGAGGGTGGGCATGAAACTTCCACAGCTATCAGACTTGAGAGCTCGTCAGCAGAGGCATTAGTTTTCCCAAACCAGTCTCATAAGTAAAAAGATGATACTCTGGGCAGATGTTAGTTAGAGGTCTAATAAAAGTTTTACTTGTATCCAGGCTGTTAAATTTTTTTGTCTAAGAAGACTAGACGATGAGTTGATTTATCTTTTATTTTGATTTTAAATGAAGCTTTTGTTTATCATGCTTTGTTTTTCATTTTCATGGTTGAGATATAATTAAATTCTATAGACAGATGGGTTTTAGCCATCCATGCTAATTACCATGGTGATCAATTAACTCAGCTGCTGCTTCGAATGGAGAAAGTTACATAAACAACAATCTGGGAATTTTGTCTTTTATAAGACAGTCATAGAAATATCACCTAGCATGCATATAATTCATGCAGATATTTAAATGCCTGCTTTTGTCATGGTACAATGGGGTTTTATATTTGGGATATTTTCCATATCATTCTGTCTTGGGAAAACAGCACATGCCATTGTACAAAGATAATTGTACCCAAAGTGTTAACATAAATGAAATAATTTTCTATAAAACAATATTTTAGGTGTTAAGGCGGTTCCAAGATTCTTCCGGTTTGGGCAGACTACATGCTATCACTATGAACCCTGTGGTTCAAAGTCCCATGTGAGTGGGTATAAAAAATATCATGAAAATTACTTTCAAAATGTTATGTGTTGTATTGTAGTTAATATAATACCATCAATGTTTCCTTCAAAATTAAAGTTATGGTACCCACTTTTTATTTATATTTCCAATAAAAACATCCACCAGGAGTTTTGCAAATTCCCTTCATGCAGCCTCTCTCCATTTTCCAATACAATCTCTTCATAGGCTAAAAATGGTGCCCCCACATATATGCCTGAGTTGAAACATGCTCCCTCTCCTGACTTCTCAATGATTGGTTCTTTTGGAAGTTGATCCCCAGGACTTTTTATTCTGAGATGAGGCTGATGAGATCGAATAGCCAATATTTGTGTAATCAGCTGAGAACACATGAACCATTTGCAAACTGTATGAAAAACCAAGCCTATTGCTGTTGAATTGAATTTGACGTACAGGAACCCTCTAGGCCAGTAGAACTCTCCCACAGGGTTTCATAGTGGTCATCTTTACAGAGAAGACCTGTCTTCCTAGAGTGGAGCTCATGGATTTGAACCTCTCCATTAGGTGAACACATCACTTACTGTGTCGCCAAGGCTCCTTCCTGTAACCACCTCCCTCACTGCCGTCTAGTCAAATCTGACCCACAGTGACTCCATACGGTGGAGCAGCACAGTCCCTGTCAGTTTCTAAGGCTATAACTCTTTACAAGAGCAGAGAGCTTCATCCTTTTCTTCCAGATCAGCTGGTGGCTTTCAAGTGCTGACCTTCTTCCCAGACTACCTTGTAACCCGCTACACCACCAGGGTTCTTTTGTACCACTTAGACCAAAAACCCAACCTAACTCACTGCTTTGGGATTGATGGCGACTTATAGTGGCTGCATTAGAGGGCAGGATAGAACTGCTCCTGTGAACTTCTAAGACTATTAACTTTTTATGGGAGTAGAAAGTGTCATCTTCCTCCTGTGAAGCAACTGGTGGTTTTGAACTGCTGACCTGAAAATTAGCAACCCATACTACCAGGTCTCCTTACCAACTAGACATTCCAACTTCAAGCATGGCTTTGATCACATCATTTTTCTAGACCGACCTTAATGGCACTTCCACTGGTGAGCCCGCCTGCTCCTGACACTCTACCTCACTCAAGGAAAGTTATCTTTGCGTCCTCTGAGCAATCTGCATATCATATTTGCTCATTCATCATGACTCTGACTGATTTCCACCACACAAAATTGAAAATGTAGGTGCCTTCTATTTCCTCTAGCATAGTGGTTTTCAAGCTTCCTAATATCATGACCCTTTAATACAGTCCCTCATGTTGTGGTGACACCCCAACCATAAAATTATTTTCGTTGCTACTTCATGACATTAATTTTACTCCTATTACGAGTGGGGCAACCCTTGTGAAAGGGTTATTTGACACCCCCACCCCCCAAAGAGGTTGCAACACACAGGTTGAGAACTGTTATGAGTCTGGTAGATCTCTTGCTTGTGAGAGGAGGAAGCAGACATGTACTCCTTTTTCTGGGCTCAACGTCCCTTGGGACACAGACTTGCTCACAGGAAGTAGTCATGAAATATTTACTCCAATAACTAACATGCTAATCCCCAAATGGTGGAAAACAACCAATTTTGTAGATACTAATCAAGTTTATAACTTACTCAATGCAATATAGTACTTTTGGGCAATTCAAGAGGCTTCCAAATAATTATGTTACCCTCCACATTATTTCCCAATAGGGTTGATTATAAGGGCAAGAACAAAGTGCACAAAGCATAAAAGCAACAAAGAAAGTGGAATTCAGGCAAATACAAACGAGCACAGTAGCAAAGAGACGGACTCTTGGAGCTGTAACTTTGTGGGGTGGTTGTTTTCTGCTAACACATCCACTGATGAGCCCCCGTGTCATGAGATATCATGCTACCCAAGGATTTGACAATCTGAACCCAGTAGTGGAGCTTTGGAAGACAGGTCCGATGATCCCTTTCCAAAAGATGACAATCTTGAATGAAGAGTTGTACTTTTGTACACATAAGCGTTCCGGGAGTCTTCTGAAGACATGCCCCAACAACTAACAACTTTTCTTTCATAAAGACATAGATAGGCGTCTAGTTTAGGTATTGGGCTGCGAACCACAAAGTTGCTTGTTCAAACCTATCCGATGCTCTGAGAGAAAGAAGATGAGGCCGTCTGCTCCCTGCTAAGTAGTTATGGTCGCAAATATGCTGTGGAGGGTCACTCTGAGTCAGGATCGAGGTTTTGGTGGAGGCTTTTATTTTGGGGTGATTATGCTAACGAGAGTTTCTGGATGGCGTAAAGAATGAGTACCATTGGCTGCTAATCAAAGATTGTCTTGAGATTTGAGACTCTCCAAATGCTCAGTGGAAGAAAGGGAAGGCAATATATTTCCCTTTAAACCATTAAATACCCTATGGGACACAGTCCTTTCACACACATACGGGGTCTCCATCAGAGGGAGCAAACCTGGAAGCCACTGATGGCTATTAAGTCCCCTAAATTAGGGACTTGGGGAAATTTCTAGGTTAAATAAGATAACGTGGAAAAAATAAAATAGGAATGCAGGAACCATACAAATAGTTTTAATGAAACAGGGAAACATCTTTTTCCAATAATGTATAAGAAAGATTTAATGAAGTCACACATCTACCATATATACTTGCGTATGTCAAGCTTTTTTAGCACTTTTTTTAATGCTGAAAAACCTCCTCTCCCAATTTTTGTGGTAAAATTAGGTGCCTTGGCTTATACTCAAGTCTATACAGTATATATAAATCCCTTTGCATTGTTCTTGGGTGCAAATCATCAGGTTTGTAGGCAAAGGGAAATGCTCAGAGCCATGTTTTTTCTATTATCTACGCTAAAAGAAATCCTGGTTTGCAACTACCTAGACAAGAGTGCAAGCCTACACAGGCTTTGCAGAAAAACAACGGGGAGACTACCTGCCCCATGAAGGTATGTCCTGTCAGAAAGCCATATAGGGTTGCTGTAACTCAGAAATAACTCAAGGGAAGGGGGCTTGCCTTGCTTTTGGATGCTAGGACATTTGGCAATCCAATATAATACATTTGGCAATCTGATACTTTTTTATTGGAATGATAACAACTGTGAGACGATTAAAAGCAATGATGAATTCATATAGATGCCCAATTAATGCTAAACAGAGAGAAGTATAGTTTAGCTTAATAACAGATTACACTGCTATTTCTAACACACAATGACAGATATTTTTAAATGAGTTTATCATAAGCCAGTACAAAATTTAAAAAATAATAACAATAAAAATGATTTGAATGACTTTCTGATTCATCATGAAATCCAAAACTACATCCATTTTTATGGCACAGCTATTTACCACCTAGTTGAAATGTGAAGATTTAGACATTATTTTCCTAACATGCACTGAAAGCTAAGAAATGTTAAATGTCAACCCTTAGAGTAAAATCACCGTTCATAAATCACTGCAAACCATTATTTAATTTGCAAATAGGTCCTCACTAATTATACAAAAAAAAAAAACCTCATCTCAAAACCCAACATTAACAGTCCCCAAACATCACTGCCATCATAGGGACCCTTATAGTAGAGCTGCCCTTTGGGAGTAGACAGTCCAGGAGTAGACAGCTTTGTCTTGCTGTCTTCTTGGAGTGGCTGGTAATTGTGACCAGTTCACACTCAGTTTGCAACCCCATGTGTTATTGACAATGCCACCAGGGGTTCTTCAGGAACAATGGGCATCATACGTTTCTTATAAAGTGGTCTTGTCATGTGGAAGAGACCATAGGAAATGAAATCCAAACAGCAAATTAAAAAAAAAGGACATTCATACAGGTCCACACATATACATATCCCCAGTTGGAAAGCATACATTTTGAAATATCTGAAAGTTCTCATGATATTATGTTGTTTTAAACATGAAATGCGCAGCTGAAAATGAGTCTTTTCATGCTGTGTTACAACTTACCACATATAACCAAAGGAATAAATGATGAGCAAATGAAATGTCCATGATAAGATGCTCCGCTCCAAAATGATATAATTGTTTAATTGCATTTTCAAAGTAATTAAAAACATATCTTGACTGATTGTGGATGTTCACACCCTCTGTCTCTCTTTCTTGTATTTGTGTGTGCATTCTATTAACACCTATTTCCCTACAATAAAGGGAAAAAATTAGCTGAGTTCTCTAGAGACTGCTAGAGATTGAATTCTCTGGTCTCATGAGGGTCTTCAATAATATGCCTCTTTATTTGTTTATCCCCTTAACATCATTTATCAGAAAGTTTAATGTTCAAATATGAACAACACCAGACCTTTTAATTGAAGTTTTAATAATAATTTTTCTTTAACATCTCATTTAACTATTAAATAACTAGCTGTTGAAATAAGTCATATCCATTTATGACAGTTCTGGTATAGTTTATTGCATTATTATAAGACAAATAAAGGATTGGTGAGATAAATAGTTGTTAACCTAAGAATACAGCTTTGAAGATCCAGCTGCTTCTCTAGGTTACATTTAAATTCTTTGTTGCTGATTTAACCAATCTCAATAAATGTCAGTTACGTCTTATTTTAAAAGAAATACTAGGCATGTATTTAAAGGAAGGAACCAAATTCCACAAAAGAATATGTTTACTAAACTTTATATATTGTGAATGTTATATAAGGACCTTCCTCCGCTACTTTTTCACAGAAGACTTTTCTTTTTACTTTTTTGTTTTTTAAAGCAACATTGTTATTGTCAGGATTCAGCAAGTCAGTTCTCAATCCCTTTTAGGTACTGAACCATTCTTCTTTTATTGCTTTATTTGAACAGTTATTCTGTAAATATGTTTCATGGGTATATTAGACAGGCTTCCCTAGACAAACAGACCCAGGACACTTATGATTAGATAGACAGATGATAGATAGATAGAACATAACAGCTAATTAGTCCGCACAGCAGTCCAGAGGGCTCAGTTCGATTCACTTCAGTGGAACAGTTAATATGTTGGAAGTCATTTAACTGACAAAGGCTGCTGGGTCCATGGTCAAGGGAGCAGAGAGCTGAGTGTTCCATAGAGCAATGTAGGTAGTCCAGCCACAGACAGCAAACAGCAGGGCAGGATACCAATAGTCAACCAGATGATAGGATCCCACAATCCAAGGTCAACTGATATAGACACCACCAGCAAGACAAAGCAGGTCTCAAGGGAACTTTTAGTTCTAGTGACGCAACCCATGGGTTCAGTGTTCCATGGGTAGCGTAGCTTGCAAGTTAAAGCAGAGAACCAAGACAGCCACATGCTGGTCCTATCACCAAAGAGTAAGAGAGAGGCAGGCAGAGTCATTTATCTCTTTGGCCTCCAATCAAACTGTGACTTTATTAATCAAACATGTTCCTATTGGCCAGGTTGGCACAACAAATCTATCTATCACAAGGGAGGATTTTCTTTTTTGTTTACCCATTAACTTCAAAAGCATGATGTTCTTTTTCAGGGACTGATCCTCCTGACAGCATGTCCCAAATGGGATAGCCTTGGCATTCTTGACTTCAAACTATTTCCTTACTATTATTCTAAGACAGAATTCTTTCTTCTTGCAGCCCACACTATATTCAATATTCCACACTAATATCATAAAGTTCATCATTTCTTCTTTGATCTTCCTGATTCATTATACTAGTAAAGCAATAGGCAGTTCAACAGACTGTACTTAGAACTGGCAATTATCTGAAATACCCCCCTCCCCCCCATTAAGCTTGAGAAGGAGTCAGATTATAAAAGGTTTTATCATGGATTTCCTCTAAAAGAATAATTTTGAGGTATTTCCTTGGCCAGCACAAAATCAGAGTTATCACTTCTATTTGCTGGGATGTTTATACTATACAATGAGAATTGATTTTCTGAGTGATAACACTGAGACCCTGCAGGCATCTCACTTTTCAAAGAAAGCTTCAATTTAGTTCCTATTATACTTACTAAGGAAAAAAAGTAAGGGAATATACTACACAAATACGTCTTCAAGAAAAATAGGAATAATCTTGATTTACTTAGATTATTACAACTGCATAAATCAGATCACCCATTTTTTTAGCAATCCATGCAATAAGGATTTATGGTACAAACAACCTTTATAATTAGAATATTTCTTTAGATAGTAAAAAATCTACAACAGGCAGAACCCATATAAATGAAAAAATCCTTCAGTGAAGGAAAATCCAAATATTTCTAGTAGCAAAATTACTATAAAATCATATGAATGCATCCTATTAAAGGTAGAAACTTGTGAGACGCCAAACAAACAAAGTAGTCTCGTAGAATTCTAGCTGTCACAGGTTATAGGACATATTTTCTAGTAGTTCCCAACTTTTTAATAGAAGCATAGGAAATGTTATGCTAAATTTTTGAGGTAAGAGTATTATACATTTGATAATTACATCCACCAATGTCACTTTCATTAGATGCAATCAACTGATTTGAGACTCATTGTGACTCAATACTTATGCTGGTAAAATGAAAAAAATGAAATCATGGAGGAAAAATTTTGTGATTGCCCCAGGATATTGCATTTGTAATTTCAGATTTCAAGATATTTGACAATAAGAGGCTTACTCACTGGACGCATTGAAGGTCTAAAGAATGAGAAGGATGTCTTGCAGTCGTGATACCCTGTCATCCTTGGAATGGCAATGATTAGTTAATTGGTGAGACATGCTTTTCTACTTTCTATGTTGTCCTCCTATTAAAGGGTCACATAGTGTCAAAAGCACATAGGTGCAAAAGGTGCCACCAAAAGTGAGCAATTACTATAAGATAATAAGAATATTCCCTAAAGTTCCATTATGTTCATTAGCAAGGTGATGCTAATATTAAAGGAAAATGCTCATTATTTTTATGTGAACTTTGAATTTTTGGTTTTGCCCTTCAAAACTAATCTATTTTTAAACAACATACTTTCCATAGCTGCTTAATAATATATCCTGTGGCAGTCACCTAATCTAGTGCTAATTTGAGGATTAAGAGTGTAGGGGTGGAGTCTAGCCTGTCAATCTGGTGATAGCCAATGAGACCACTGTGTGGGCATGGCTTTCTCTGGGAATTCTGGGAAATGTGGTAATTCCTTCTTATGGGTGGGGGACACTATCTCTTTGCTCACTCCCTGGGAGACATTGAAGCTGGCATGACATATGGCAGCATGCTGATAGATCCTGGGTTGTGGAAAATGGAGGAGCTACGGGGAGATCCCTGCCAGCCCTGAGATGCTTCCACCACCACTGGATACACAAGACTCTGCACTCACTGGCCCGTGACTGTCCTGCATTTCATCTATTATTTAATTTAGAGATTTTCATGTGATATCACTTATAACAAATCTACTTCTAAGGTCAAGAGAAACCATTGTGGACCTCTGCTATTCAGATGCCAAGAAATTTAATTATTTACTCTGTTTGGGGTAAAGGGCACCTCTGCTGCACAGGACCTCTTTAAAGTATTTGAAGAGCCAGGATATCACTTTGAGGATGAAGGAGTGTCTGACGCAAGCTTTAGTCTTTTCCATCACCACATATGCATATGAGTGTTGAACAATGGATAGATATGATAGGGAATCAATTCATTTGATTAACAGTCTGGGAGAAGAACACTGGAAGCACTGTAGACTTCCAGAAGGACAGACACATCGGTCATGAAAAAAGTAGAGCAAGAAAACTCCTTATAAACAAGGATAGCAAAACAGCTTCATGTCCTTTGCACATGTTATAGTGAGACAAGTCCCCAGAGAAGTACATCATGCTTGCTTGATCAAGCAAAGTGTCACTGGAAAAAAGGAAGATGGTCAAGGAGATGGATTGACACAGTGGCTGTGCCACTGACCTCAATGAATGGGAGGATGGAGCGGGGCAGGGCAGTGTGGAGGTCCCTTGAGCATAGACAGGGTTGCAATGAGGAAGAGCCCACTAGATAGCACCTGACAACATCAAAGGGCTGTTCATCTCTTCACATCACAGAAAAAACATAACACATGCACAATTTTCTGCAGGAAAATTGCCGTGTTGCATTTCCCTCACGTTGCATAAAATCCTCATATCAGGAAGTGATGCCTTTTCAGCTAGTGACTCAAAATCAAGCCATGTGACGCTTGGCAGGTTTTCTTTGTTTTTCCACCTCAACTCTGACCTCCTTAGCACATACTCATCTTGCTAAAGCTCGCTTTTCCAGGTAGCCTCCCCTGTCCAACAGTCCTTCCGATCTCTCTCATTTGCTCTGTTGCTATTAAAATTTCTCCCTCACAATGCAGATTTCTACTGTGCTGTCTTACTCCCAAGTTTTTCAATTGTTACATGTGTGTGTTCCTTGCCTTTTTGAGACTGTGAGTTCCTTCAAGGAAGGAACTGTGCTTTTAATATGCATGCCTACAAACTTAGCATATGTTAAGTGGGTGTCCAGTCAATATTTCTCGATTAAACAAATATGAGTCTGAAAATCAAATTCATAGATAGATAATTAGAGCAATGAGTGAGACAACCTCACCCACCTAAGATGTTGAACAAGAGATGTAGAATCAAGGAGGAACAAAATCTCTAAACTGCTGGTATCTCCTCTTCTAATTGATGATGGAGCTTTTCTGGAATAAAAAAAAATACCTTGAAATAAAGGAATACGGCAGATGGTGCCAACCGCCCTGTGTTCCCTCAGAGGTTAGACCTGCAAGGATGGAGTCGGAAAAAAAACAAAGGCAAATTTTTTTTCCCTTTGTAAATGTAATGAAGACACTCATGAAATTCTATCTGATCATCAATTTTCCTGAGGTTCAACTTCCATATGAATTAAGGGGGCACTCTAGGGTCAGAATCATATTTGGATCTCAATTTGGTATTCATTAATCAGTTCAGCCCAGACTTAAAGTGAATTTTCTCATCACAAAGAGTCATCTCACTTGTAGATTAGAGAATGCACCTATTTCTAACCAGAAATGAAACCAATTTCCCTTGAATCGGTTATGCATTGTAGGGAGAACTCAAATATCTTAGCATAGAATTGTGTTCAGTGAGGTTTCCTATGTCTCTCTCTCTCTCTCTCTCTCTCTCTCTCTCTCTCTCTCTCTCTCTCTCTCTCTGTAGTACATCACCAGGTCTTTTCTCAAAGGAGTCTCTGAATGAACTTACACTGACTACTTTTCAATCAGTGCACAAGTGCATTAAGTAGCTGTACCACCTATTGACTTTTACTAAATAGCCTCCTATTTTTGAGACTATTATACATATTATTTGCTTTTTTTATATGCTCACATCCAAATGGGTCAATGAATCTTGTTCATTTTGCTTAATAAAAAATTGTCTATCCAATAATTTCAGTCTTCCTTAGATTTATTCTTAGGTCTTTTGGAATGTATCTGTCTCTGAACTATTAATAAGCATACCTTCTAAATGAGTCTTCTGACTTTCTAAAAGAGTCTTTTTACATCATTATGCCCTCTCTATGTGCTTAGAATGTCTTCCTTAGATAAATTAAGAACATAAACCGAACAAATCTAACCATGTGTCTTCGAATTGTTCCCTTTCTATCTCTGCTTTTGTGGAAATAGAGGAGATTCTTGCTTGGTTTCATGTAAAGTCCTTGGATTCATTTGAATATAGGCACAAATTCAAATTCATTTACAGACTCCTCTTACTAAATATATATATATATATAATTCTTTATGATTCTTTATCCATCAATCCATCCCTGGTATATGAGACTGTAAGAGCAGACATCAACTCTGATTTTTCCTATTAAGAAAATACCATAATACTTGTGTAAAAAACAAAAAGGGGAACCAGTAAAAGTACATAATGTTTTTAGATGAACAAAATGAGGGTTGACATAGTACATTGGCAAAAGCTTTGGAAATGATCTTTCTCATTTCATGTTATCCATTGGCTTTTAAGGGTTGGCCTTAGAACCCATCAGACTTAAGCAATTGTGTTGCTATGGAAGCAGACAATCTAAGTTCCAAAGCACATACCTACACACGAACTTTGGAACAGAACAAGCTACTTCCAAACTCCATGGGCCTAAGAAGCAAGCACTCAAGCTGGGTGGGAGTGGACCTCTTGGGGAGGTGAATGAACCTGAGAAAACACACCAAGCCTTGAGAAGCAGTGACTCAGAAACCAGAAACCATCTCTGGTCAGCCAGTGAACCATCCAATGTCATCTGCCCACTTGGCCCTCCTGGGCCAATGCCATGCTGATCACTGTGTACTGTGTACGGAGGGACCTCTCCGAAGTCACCTTCTCTCTCCAAGTCAGTCCTGATTTTGAGCTTTACAACTTCCGGGTACTTTGTGAACTTGAGTCTGGCATTCCTGTGGAAGAGACTCAAATAATCTACACAGAGCGACTCCTGGCTGATGACCATTGTTCCTTGGGGTCCTACGGCCTCAAAGATGGTGATGTGGTAGTCTTACTTCAGAAGGAGAATACAGGGTCTCGACCTCCAGGCCGAACATCAAACCAGCCTCAGATAGATTTAAGTGGGGTAGCCATACCTGGAACCTCCAGTTCCCGCCAGCAGCATTACCATCAACAGCAGCGTGCACAGTTAGCTCAGCAGGCCCGCTTGGCTTCTGGAGAAAAGATGGTACGTTCTCAAGGTCTAGACAGTCCAGCCTTGATCCGAAGCATGCTGCTTTCCAATCCCCACGATCTGTCCCTGCTGAAGGAGCGGAACCCTCGCTTGGCAGAAGCTCTGCTCAGTGGGAATCTTCAGACCTTTTCGCAGGTCCTGATGGAACAGCAACGGGAGAGGGCCCTGAAAGAGCAAGAGAGGATTCGCCTCTACTCCGCTGACCCATTCGATCTGGAAGCTCAGGCCAAAATCGAAGAAGAAATTCGGCAGCAGAACATTGAGGAAAACATGAACATAGCTATGGAAGAAGCACCTGAAAGTTTTGGACAAGTTGCAATGCTTTATATTAATTGCAAAGTGAATGGGTATCCTCTGAAGGCTTTTGTTGACTCAGGAGCACAGATGACAATAATGAGCCAAGCTTGTGCCGAGAAATGCAATATAATAAGGCTGGTCGACCGACGCTGGGCTGGAATTGCTAAAGGAGTGGGCACCCAGAGGATTATCGGCCGCATTCATCTAGCTCAGATTCAAATAGAAGGTGATTTCTTACAGTGCTCTTTCTGTATATTGGAAGAGCAGCCCATGGACATGCTGCTAGGACTAGACATGCTTAGAAGACACCAGTGTTCCATTGACTTAAAGAGAAACGTCCTGGTGATTGGTACCACTGGCACACAGACCTTCTTTCTTCCTGAGGGAGATTTGCCCTCATGTGCCAAGTTAGTAAATAATGTTAGTCACGATGAGTCTTCAAACAAGGAAGCATCACGTTGTTTGAAATACTAGGTCCTAGATTAAGAGTAGAAAAAGCTTGGAAGCAGGTTGTGAAAGTATCACCACTCTCCAGGTCCCAGGACATTATAAGAAGCGAGCTTACTGGCAATGTAATCATTAAAAACATCAGTCACAACTACTCTTGGTATGTTGATTCTGTTTTGAGATCTGTTGCTATGTGAAATTCAGTAGTTGTTACTTGTCCTGCTTCCCATTTCCTTTACCGAAAGATCACTGAAACTCTTTTTGGGGAAAGCTCTGTAGGTTCAGCGAGTTTCTAAATAAGACATCACAGGAGAAACCAGTCTCATCCTTTGAAAGGCACCATCTCAGTAGTTTAAAAAGCTGTTACAGTTGGTTGTCATCAAGATCTTCCAGATCATAGCAGCCCAACAGGCAATAGAACAAAATGCTACCAGATCTTTAGCACTCCTCACGATTATGATGTCTGTGCCAATTATTTTAGCCACTGTGCCAAGTCATTTTGTTGAGTCCTTGTTTTATTCACCGATCCTCCACTTTATCAAGCATGCCGTCCTTTCTAGGTACTTATCCTTTTTGATAATGTGTGCAAAGTCCATGAGACAGAGCGTCACCAGGCTACCCTTTAATGCGCCTTCTGATTATACTTCTAAGCAGATTTATTTGTTCTTCTGGTCGTTTATGGTGGTCTCTATATTTTTCTCCTAAACCATAACCCAAATGCAACATTTCTTCTTCAGTCTTCCTTGAAGGGCAGTAAAGGGCAGCTTGTCTGAACCAGCTGCTCTTTGGTAGTGTCTCCTGGAAAGTCTACAAGGCTGCACACTCTATCAGGCATTTAAGCAAATCTCTTCTATAGCCTTTAAAATGATTGTTTGTTTCGAGAGAAATTTGTTTCATTTCCCAGAATTTGTTTTCTTGTGAAAGGTCATCAAATGAGTGGGTCAATTAGACATTTGAGTTATTAATCTTTAGGATTGTGATCTGGATAGTATAATGAGAAATTTCTTCCTGTGTTACATGTGCTTCCACTGAAGACTGTCATTACCACAGCACGTTAACACCTATGCACCTTACATTTGGTTTTTCCATATTTGAGATTTCTATCCTAAGATGATCTAATTCCATTTACTTTTTCCCTTTATATACCAAAACAAAGCAAAACCTGTCTGCAAAATGAAGGCAATCATTTAGGTTTTATTCTTAAATAATTTGAGGTAAGCTCAATTGTCTACATAGTGTTAAAAATTTGGGGACAAGGCAGGGGACATTGTGGGGGGAAGGGCGGTTGGCAGAGAGAGTCAGCAGTGGTTCAAATGTCCAAAACTCATTCTAGCTCAACTTCTTAAAAAACAACAACAACAAAAGACGACTTCAGATATTAAATTGTTACATAAGAGTTTTAAACAAGCTAAGTGCTAAAATAATATTTGAAAACATCTGAATGAGAAGATAGCTAATATTTCTGTCATCGCCGCACTAATAGGCTACCCTGTGTTACTACTGATGGTGGAGATGGAGGTTCCTAGACTTAATTGAACATGGTTAATGCACTCCAGAGAAAAGGGTTGCTTGAGCCCATCACACTCAGGAAGGACAAATGATTGGGGCCACGATTCATTAAGACTGGTATTAGAAACACCAGTGGATTCAAAGTCAAGACATTTATGAGACATTAGCGAAGTCAACCAGGTGTATTGCTATTGAATCCACTCCAATTTACACTAGCCCTTTTAGGCAGGTCTGTCCCATACGGCTGCCAGGTCTGCAAACTGGAGATGTGCATTGCCACAGCTTCCTCTTGTCGAGTGGCTGATAGGTTGGAACCACTGTGTTTTCAGTTATCAGCTAAGCACTTAGCCACCAAGGTCCCTTGTATATTCTGGGCAGCTCTGAATTACTTAGGATCAGTTCACATATTATAGACCTTGTATTTCTCATCTGTAAATGCTCTGTGAGGATAAGCCATGTTCATTTTCTAAGAATAGATTCGGATACATATATCCTTCAAATTATTCCAGCTACTTTACCAAGGATATGGAAGCATTACAAATGGCTTATTTTTAAAAGTCTCTCCTTTTTTTTCATGACTTCCTTCTGGATGAGACTTATTACTTTCTTTTTAAAGAGTCACCTATTTCCCCTCTAGCTTCATTCAGTTGACGTCCTAGTTTTCTTCTTCCTTTGAAGTGAAATCCTTATGATTAAATTCCTTAACCTCGCTCCCCTCTCACCATGGCTTACATCCTGCACAACTGCTCAAAATGACTCGATGAACAGATTCCGCCTTTTGTTTCTAACAAACTTTCAGGATAAATGTAATTAACACATAAAGGAAAAAATCAAAATCAAAGATAAGCAAAATATCTGTGAATTTATAAGATCTGACCTTGTAAAAATATGCACAACCTTGTTAGCTTCTCCGGACTCAGTTTTGAATACTTTATTTAACACCACCCCCACCCACTCCCTCTCCACACACACATACACACAAAAGACCCAGAGAACAATTTGCAGGTCATATGAGAATATGAGACTGCTTAAAAATCATCAAATAAAAACAGTATGTAGCCTATTAAAAGGTTTGGCACACAAAAGCTAGTCAATATCACGGAAGTTTTAAGCTGAAAGACCATTATCAATGCTGCTCTCTCTAACCATACTAATTCTATATTTGATAACAAGCTCATATATTATGAAATATCTATATACATTTTTCTAGTGAGAAGGTCTGCCTTTCTGAGGTATCTGCTGTTTAGGGATAGGGATTAGGCAAAATTGTGTGTTTTTTAATTGGAATTCAATTCTATTATCTTAAACTTTCACTAAATTGGCCTTAATTTCTTTTCTTTTTCTAGGAGAACATTTAGTCTATCTGGATTAAATGAATCTTTTTAATAAATGACATCAGTGTCATCTTAAATATTCTTCTTTGTGAGCTTTCACAAGATTATTGTTTTCATAGGATGAGCTTGGAACCTACTAAGAATTTCATCATGTTCTTTGAACATATTCCAGCTTCTACAAATATTAATTTATTGAATTGATTTGTAAATTAGAAACACTTTCATTGGATTGAAATGCAATGACCTCAAAGAAAAATCAATCAGTAAAGTAGATTAATTGAGCACTGCTCTCACTGATTTATTTAAAAAAAAATCATAGTCTCTTAATTTAGAAAGTATTTTAAAAATTAGTTTTGAGCACAGTGATGCCCACCCCACCCCCCAAATTAGTTTCATAGATGTAAAGTTTCCACTCAATTCTGTGTACATTGAAATACATTCTATTCAATGAAGTTTAAATAGATTGGTTTCAGGTAAAGTCAGTACCCTTTAAATCTGACTATGTAGGTTGGTTGTTATACATATGTTACTGCCACACATATCCCCCCCAAACTTCATAATAGCTGCAATTAACTCCATTTTACAGATGGTAAATTGGAAACTTTCAAATATCCATTGCATAGGCTTCCTTTTTAACTTTTAAACAACCAAACATTGGGAAAATATGTGTGCTTTCTATGGGGACCCAGTTTTCCATGCACATGCATGCCATCGCTAGGTGCTGTACAGTTTGTTCTGAACTATGGCAGCCCTATGTACAGCAGAACAAACAAGCAAACACATTTCACAGCCCTGCTCTAGCCTCACAACTGTTACATGGAAGCTC
>PVJH01033275.1:6393-21876 GCA_004026705.1 Nesogale talazaci
GGGGGGTGCAGAGAGAGTCATGTCTGCGGGGCCAATCAGGGCAGTGCTCCGGGTCAGAGGTAATTAAGAATCAGTTCTGTGGTTACTCTGATATATGGAGATTTGGGGTTGCACTGACTATCCTGTTGGCTAAAAGAGAATTAATGCTAAGAAGGAAATTCAACAGGTTGGTTTCTCAAACTTAACCAGGAAGCTTTTGTTTGTTGGTTTTTAAGGGTCTCTGGGAGTTGAATCTGAGAGAAGCACTTGTAAAATTATCATGAAAAGTCTGAAAGAGAAGAAGTAAATTCAGGACTGGATGCATGACTTCAGTAAGGCTGACTGAGGGTCTTTTAGCTAGCTACCAAATAAGTGGTCAGAGAAACTGGGCAGGTCCCGTCAGAGACCCGCCCACCTGCTCAGTCTGGAACCTGCCAGCAGGCTGTGGACTTAACAGCAGCCAAACAGAGGAAAGCGGGGGCAGCATTTGTTAAGTATACACACTCATTTTCTTTTCAATTTTGCAGCTAAGCCATAGTATTCCTAAATGATCTGTAGTAAGAAATGATTAAGTCTGCTTTCTAAATAAAAGTGGCTTCTGGAGATCTGGAAGAGGCTCAAACACAGTGTTCACAGTTAAGTGGCTCCAAAGAAGAAATGAAGCTATAGTTTCTTTAAAAAAACAAACAAACAAAAAAACACGTTAAAAAGAGCATTTTGAAGCCCAAGGGGAAGTGAAGTTGTCAAGCGAAGACACTAACTAACGTTGAGGAGGCTCTGACACCGCCCTTCTGCCCCAGCATCTCTGAGAGGTAAACATGCAACCAAGAGCAGCCAAGAGAGGAGCACCCCGCAACTGGAAACCAAGTGGCTGCCAGAAAAAGGTCCCCAGAGACTTAGTCTCCTTCCTAACGCCTAGCCACCAGCAAGCCAAGTTGTCCAATCTGGACACTATAAAACTTCCATCTCTCACACCATAATGTTTGCCCTGGAAGATAGTTCTTCTGACAGCTCTCAAAGAGGTGACTCAAATAGAGGAGGTGAACACTGGTTGCTAAAACATGCATGTGAAAAATGTTAAAGGGAATAATAATGGCAAAATGAACCATTGAAGAAGAACACAATATATGAACTGTATTCTTCTATCATAAAGAGCTTCATATTATTTTAGCATTCCTCGTGGGGAGGGAGGGAGGGAGAGAGAGAGAGAGAGAGAGAGAGAGAGAGAGAGAGAGAGAGAGAGAATTGGACTATCTGAGCCTCCCACTTTAATTTCCTCTCCTTCTTTCTAACCTCAGGTAGCTCTTCTGCTGCTCCATGGCCTAGGCTACGTATCAAGTTCAAGGCTCCTTGCCTGATCTCATGATCCTCTATCAAAACAGCACATTCAAAAGTGTTTCCTGTCTAGGTGTGCCTTTGCAGGTTTCCTTGGCTGCATCAGCTGCCAAATTAAATCCCTTGGGTGGAAAAGGGCAGAGAACTCAATATAGCCCTGCCCCCTCTCTACCTCTGGCCTGACATCCGGAAGTGACTGAGGAAGTCCTCTAATGGTTACCAAATTTTGGAAACTGATTTGACTTTTCTAGGCTAAACATGTGTTTAGGAAAGACTACATCACTTATCATCACTTGACCTTGTGACAGACCCCAGAGTTGCTGATTTTCCGTTTCTCTTGGAAAAACAAAACAAAAACGACTCACACAAATGAGAAAGTCACCTTTGCTAGTGAGTGCGAGAAGGTACACACCGAATCAGGTTGTGGGACGATTGCACACATGCTGATTTCCAGATGTGGGACAAGAGTACAACAACAACACAGTCGAGTGTTTCAGTCACACACTCTAGTCCTTTCATCTCTTGTCTCTCTCTCCACACACACACACACACACACACACACACACACACACCAAGGGAATTGTACATGAATGTCAAAGCACTTTATTAGAATAGAGGAGAAATGAAGACCTGTCCCTCCCTTGTCAAAATTCCAACCCATTCATGATGGGTAAAAAGCTCTTCTTCTTTGAAATGAGGCAGGAATCTATTCCTATGTCCGTCTTCAGCACTAGCCAAAGTGTGGTTTTCCCGAGTGTATACTCACTGGTAGCCCATTTTTAATTTAAATAGGTTTGCACACAGGTCAAATAGGTTAGCAACCTTGGCTGCAGCACACTGCACATTTCACTAAATAAATACCCTGCCCACCCCTTCTACCTATCAGCCATAGATAAAAATCTCATGTTGGTCACAACATAATATTTTTCAGGAGGGCCTTGCTGCACAGATTTCTTTTTTATGTAGTCATCCTTGACTCACGCTGTTCCTGGTGGAAATTTTCCAAAAAGAAAACCAGATTTACTTGTCAGATTTATAGTATCAAGGAATCTCTAATGCGAATGGATTCCTTAAAAGAAAAGCCAAACTTGGGATAATTGCATTCAAATTCCTTAATCATATTTTCTGAGCTCCATGGGAATTGTGGTGTTCCTTTGATGAACCTCCCCTCCGGAGGCACTCCAATGTCATGCAGCGTACACACTTTTTCTTTAAGGGGGACCTAGCAGAAGAACTCCCCCTTGGCAAAAGCTTACTTAAACTCTTTTCTTTTTCATGCGGCTAGAAGCAGTATGTGTGTATTCCCATTACTGCCCTCATTCTATGGATCCAACAAATAAAGGCTTGGACTATTTGAGGAGTACTTGCAAGCATATAATGTAGACATTATTACAGCTAAATAATATTTTTTTCTTCTGCACTTCAGAGCGTGCGGGGGATCGTGCTTTCCTAACCCTCAGAGTTCTAGTCCACAATGTCCAAGAGATCCCAGGATAGGGGAAATGTACCCACATCTATCACAGTCCAATACTGCGAGCACTGGACACGGGTTGTCTATTGTAAACTTGTAAGGTGACTAATGCAACGGATGAACTCAATTTTCAACTTCATTGGCTTAATTTTTAAAAGCCACACATGTGTCTCCTACATTGCGGAACACAGTTCTAGACTGGGTTGTCACTTCTGCAGCATTTTGATGGCAAAGCCTTAGCCAGCCAGAGTCCCTGAGGGAAGATGACAGGAAACAGAGACCTCTGCAACCTATGAGAGACAGGTGGGCTGAAAGACAAGTACCTACTTTTCTTATTGGTTACCTCAGCAGGATCTGGTTTACCCTGACTAGCATACCAGTAAAAATAATACCCTAATGTGTTCTAGGCATAATAGCTACATGTTATAGGAATTATTTTTAATTCTTATAACAAATTTTTAAAACAAATATTCTGTCCCCATTTTCTAAGTAAGCAAGTTATAGATGGGGCATGTTCCATCGGCTGCTCTGCTCCCACGTGGAGTAATTCGCACACCGCAATGTTCACACAGTTCCCTCACCTGTCCTGGGATGTCTTCTGTCACATCAACTTTACCCTTCTCTCCATCAGAGACGTCTCTAGAAACTACAGCAATGGTGAAGAGCCTATGAATCAAACATTCACGCTGTGAGCTTTAAAAGTGCTGCTATACGTGTTTGGGGAGTGGTGGCTGGAGAGGGCAGGCAGCCATGGCTGCTCAAGCAGACTAAAAACATCCTCTGACACACCAAATCACAGCCGAAAAGTCATGGGGGCAGCTCTCCTCTGTCACATGGGGTCGCTGTAAGTCAGCATCAACTTGACGGCACCCAAACAAAAGAAAATAGAGACATATCATACTAGGAAAAGAAAAGCCTGAGAAAAAGGACACATAACTTTGGGCATTTTACCATCTGCTTGGAAAACTAGAGAAGAAATCTTAATAGTTTTTTTAATTCTTGTTGCTCTGGAAGTAAGAAATTCCCCTACTCAAAGCAGTACACATAAGTTCTGTTAGTAATATTTTTCCCACAAAGAAGCAAATTCCGCAAGACATGAAAGAGTTAAAAGAGACCAAAATTAGACACAGTTCATGTTAAAGGTTAGAAGAATAATCAGTCATTTGAAAAACACTACATAAACATTTTTCCGGATGTAATTTTCGGTCCAAGGACACATTTCCCAGTAGAAATCAGCAGCTAAAAGGAAGTCATTTCGTCTCCCTAAGTGCCAAATTGTACCCTGATTTTTCCTGGTCTGGCTCAACTTTCAAAACTAGTGGTTCCATTCTGCAATCTTTCACTCGATGACTATGTAAACACATCTTTATAAGACAGACAGAATCCTTGGGTGGGCCAATTTATGTTGGATTATGAAAATACTTAAAATACAAAATCATATAATGACTGTTGTCCTTTGGTGCTTTTTCTTTTCTTTTTTTTTTTCCGCTAAAAGGAAAGAAAAATCCATTTAAAATTGGCAGTGGTTTATGTGAAGATAACATGACACTTACACATTGCTTCCTCTTTTTCCAATATCTCTGAAAATAAATATTACTCAAGATTCATCGACTCATGTACTTTGACAATATGTAAATTACAAAATTTGCAAACAGACTGCCAATGGGCTCACATGCCACCACGCACCACACAAGTGGAATTAATTAAACTCTTCGCACCAGGCAAGGACAAATTCTCACCCTTGGAGGTATCCTGGATCTATTCTATTCGGTCAGAGGTTAGAGAAACATTAGTTTTAAGGATAAATTAATCTTAAATAAAAACCATAAGATTCATTCAGAATTTATTGCTGCCTCCAATTTTTAGCTCTCTTTCACTATTCAGTTTCGCAAAATACAATTCAAGTAGAAATGCAACTCTCTCGCTGGGAGGAACCATAAATTTCAAATCTTCCTGGAAAGGTGAACTCTGTTTTTTCTCATCTCCCGTGAAATTCTAGAGCTTGTACAGTCAACTACAAAGGAATCATGAAAAACCCGTCTTCCAACAAGCACGTGGAGGGGAAGAACTTTACCTTTCCCTCCAAGGGATACAGTTATGTCAAAGAAGACATTTGGGAAGTCCATGGAGAGTGCAGAATAGATTAAAGTTATGAGATCTGGAAAAGTTTGGTTGAACATTAAGGGAGTTTCACATCTGTGTTCATACATTTGTATCTTGGGAATAATGCATCTCCACATTCTGTGACAGAAAAGTGTTGTAGGGTGCTTTTTCTTCAGTGAGCAGAAGTTACAGTCTACAGCCACAAAAGTTTTATTTTCATCATTGCTAAATTACTTAGTTAGAAAAATGTAATGATAAAACATTTTCTGATAATATTATAAGCGAAGAATTTTTAGAAAGCATACTTCTACAGCTATCCCAACAACATTTATAGAAAAACTTAAGAAGAGTTTTCTACTGGCTCGACTGTTCTTGCATCCTTGTTCCTGAGAACAGAGAGAAATGCTCCAGAAGCAGTTTAAGATCAGCGTATAGGGATGGATGCAGCAGACTGAACATCCTATTCACGTGCTGCAAGAAACTGGTGGGCGGGACACTTTGATCGTACAAACATTTAACTTTCAAACAAAAAAGTTAACTGAGGACAAGGACATATTAGAAAGGCATTTTCCCATGCAACTGAATAGTGCTGCTGTATACAGTAGAAATCATTTAAATATTTACATTTCATTGCAATTGAAAGAAAAAAACTTTCAGGTTGCTTACCAAAATAGAAAAACTTTGATTCTTCTGAAAATAACATATACATCCATATAGGCACTCAAAACCCCAAACTAAAGGTTGATTCTTTTAAATCTAGCCTTTTGGGGAAAATATTTTGCATTCTTTTCTGATTTAAAATGCTTTCCTATGAAAGACACCATTATTTATAAGTGAAGAAAGAAAAGAGAATTTCTCTTACTTCTCTCCACTCCTCACTTCGCCATTGTCACCTGTATCTATTTCCAGGAAGCCAATATTCATTAGGGTTAATCTGCCTACTAAATGAATAAACAAAGGATTTCTCTGTCACTAAGAGGCCAGGTGAGCCGATAGCATCTCTTAACACAGAAAATCATCTGTCCTATACAGCTCAGGAAATTACCTGCTGCAATCCCACACCTGGGATCATTTGGCAGGCAGTTCTGTAATGTTGAGTAATATATGGAAAATGGGCTAGAACCATTTTTTCAAAGGGGCAAAAATCTCCTATATTTTAGAACAGAGGAACATTTAATTTTAATGTAATCAACTGTATAAGCTCACCAAGGACATTGGGGGGTGGAGGGCCCCAAGGAACTTTCTCCACGTTTTGTTTCCGTTGAAAATGCATTACATGTTAGTGATGTCACATCACGAACATGCAATGAAATAAGAACCGATGCAAAAATACCGGTTATTCTATGGCTCTCCAACATCTTAAGCGTAATGCTTCTATAAAAGAATGCAGTTAATAAACTAAGTACGACTAATTGTTACATTACAATCCCTGTCAACCTACAGTGTGCAGATGACACAAGTGTGCTTGCTGAAAGTGAGGAGGAATTGACGCAGTTAATGATGAAGATCAAAGGCTGTCGCCTTCAGTATGGATTGCAACTCAAAGTAAAGACCAAATCCTCACAACTGGACCAAGAGGTAGCATTGTAAGAAATGGAGAAAAGGTTGAAGTTGTCCAGGATTTTCGTCTTCCTGGGATCCACAATGAATACTCACAGGAGCAGCAGTCAGGAGAGCAAAGGACGCATCGCAGTAAGTAAACGTGCCGCACAAGACCTCTCGAGCACTGAAGAGCGTTATGTGACTTTGTGGACGAGCGAGGGTACCCCTGACCCCAGCCTCGGTATTCTCTATTGTGTCCTAAGCAAATGAAAGTGAGGCATGATACGGAAAGCCCGAACAGATGGATTTGAAGTGAGGCTCTCGGCTGAGCCCTGGTGGCGTCGTGGTTGTGCGCGGGACTGCGGCCCACTGGGATGGAGGTTCAATTCCAGCTCCCAGGAGCAAAGGCTGGGCCCCCTACTCCCACCACCTGAGGGCAGTGATGCCTAAAAAAAAAAAATGAAAGAAAAATAAAAAAATAATAAAAGAAAAAAGAAAAAAAAATTAAGTGAGGCTCTGGAGAAGAATATTGAAAGTACGTTCTAAAAGGACAAACCAATCTGTACCGGAAGAAGGAAGCTCAGAGTGCTCCCGAGAGGCAACGGTGGCCGGACCGTGTCTCACATACCCTGGACACCCTGCCGGGAGCGAGCAGTCCCTGGACGAGGACAGCATGTTTGGTACGGTGCAGGGCAGTGAAAAAGAAGAAGGCCCTTGACATGATGGATCAAAACAGTGGCTGCAAGCCTGGGCTCAGCACAGGAACAGTTGCAAAGAGGGCGCAGGGCGGGCCGGGCTTCATGCTGCTGTGTGTTGGGTGGCTATGGGTTGGAGGCCACTGGAGGACACCTAACAACAACAGTTAAACCCAGGTAAATTTAGAAGAAGTCAAGGGAAGTTGGCCTCGGCAATTCCTCGAGGCCAAGAAAAGAGCCCAATATTTCTTAAGGTGTTAAAACTGCGACATTGCCTTCCCGTTGCCCCTTTACAGAGCTGAAGCCCAGGTCTTTCTTCCCTATGAAAGCAATTTTTCCAGCTACAGGACCCATCAGGAAATCATTGGTGGTAAAAGAAACAAACACAAAATAAAGACCACAGAAAGAGGTCAAAGATATCTGACCTTTCTCCAAATGGGCTTTTTTTTTTTAAGGAAACACATTCTGGGTATAAGTTTTAATTAACACTTGACACTTTCAAAACTATATGGTAAAGGCAGAGAAAAGTATGGAGACTGATTTGATTAGGTACATGACAATGACTCATTTATTACACTTGGATACAAGTAGCAATACAACATGTGACCATCTCAAAATGATATTCAGTCCTACAGCTGGCCTAGTTGTGGTAGAGAATGACATTCAACTAAATCTCTCAGGCTGTTGGCCAATGAGAATCAACCATATGCTATTTTTGACATGTGGCTATTAAGTTGCTGACTCCAGAGCTAATTCATTATTCAGTTTTTAATAAATTTGCTTCAGGAGACACACTTCTAGGCAGATTATATATCAAATATAAGACTTAAGAAGAGGATTCATCAATATTTAATGACCAGTCACTTTATGTCAAATCCCATATGAGACAGGGCTTGGTTTGCTAAGGGTGAGAAAAAAAGTGTTCGGACACGGTGGATATTGTCACTATTATTACTACTTTGGAAAAAAAGAGTTTATTCACATTATAAGATCTCCCTGGTTGATCTTACACTAAACCAGTTTCATATGTTGATATGTACATATGTATACACAGGCTTGATGTAGTGTGTTGCACACTGATCGGGCTGCTAATCACAAGGTCAGCAGTTCCAAAGCACCACTGCTCTTCAGTAAAGATCTACAACCTTGGAAACTCACAAAACAATTTAACTCTGTCCCATAGGATCAAGATACGTTGGAATCAACATGATAGCAGTGCATGCTTTATATAGACATGTCTTACTTATTATAAATGAATACATATATGAGATAAGGGGTTCTTCTGGCACAGGAAGGAGATTATGCACTGAGCTGCTAACATTCAAACTAGGAGCTGACCTCGCCAGCAGCTCAGAGAAAGATAAAAAGGTGAGGCTGTCTACTCCTGTAAAGATTGACTGTCTCAGACACTGGAAAGGCAGTTTTCCTCTGTCCTGGAGATCAGGGGCGAATCAACCTAATGGCAGTGGTTTTACACATATGTAACGACAGAACCATCGCAAGAGGCATCCAGGTGGCAAGTAGCACTCTCAACAGGGCAGCCGTAGAGGTGAGAGACATTCTGGGCTACGTGCCCGTTGCACCTCCAGAAACGAAGAGATAAGAGAAACGAAAGGAATGTGAGCAAAGCTGGGAGCTTTCGTTGTCTTTTGAACCAGGTTTTCTCAGTAAGTCAAGAAAATATAAATCAAAGTAAATGCAAAATACACTTGCATTGCAAAAGCCACCAGTCACGTGTATTGACAGTGGATCCTATATATACCTGGATATCAGGTATGAAGGAACTCTGAAAACTCTGTGGAAAAATGGGATTAATGGACATTTCCACAAACTTTCTGAAGCCCCTTTGGATCTATATTCTGAATTCATTTTTTCTTCTAAGCTTTGATTATTTGTTTTTGATATATGTGGGAAAAGTCAGCTTGCCAGCTGAAGGAAATGTACATGATTTCCCTTTCAAGAGCCTACAAAAACATATGGGAGCAAGATAATGTTTGTCCCGACCTGCCAAAATCCTGTGGAGATCCTCTCAAATCCAGTTCACATTCCTGAGCACTCATGCTCGCACTGGGGCCTGTGCATTAGCAGATGTGTGAAAATGCGTGTAACTCAAGGAACTCCCTTAGGGCCTCACATCGAAAGAAGCTCCTCTACATCCGTCAGTCCAGCCAAACGGTGACATGCTCTTTCCAAAGTTCAAGATTCCTTCATTTAAGCCAGTGTCTGGACAGAAAAATCCAACTGAAGGAAGGGCCTGCATCTGGCTCTGAAGCAAGAAGAGCCTGAGTGAGTGGCAGACCGATTGTCAAGAGGCCGCCTGCACTCAGCCCCCAATACTCCAGACAAATAAAAAGACTGGTAGGATGCCCCGCAAACATGCAGTAACTACTAGCAGCCCATGGTTCCCTTTTTAAATGCATGACTGGAATAAGCCGGTGCATAATTCTAGTTTTGGTTTTATAGGAGGAGGGCTGCTTAACATGGCAGCCAGTTCATGAGTTGAGATGTGGAAAACAAACTGGGAACCAAACTAACACCATACATCAAAACCCCAAAACGAAATCACAGCCATCAAATCGCTGCTGACTCATAGCGAGCTCATGACAGGATGGGCTTCTGATACTGTAACTCTGAATGGGAAGAGAAAGTCTCTTCTCTCGTCTGTGGAATAGACCGGTGGTTTCAAACTGGTGACCTTTTGATTAACAGGCCAACTAACAATCCATATGCCACTGTAAAGTTCCTTTAATTAAAGATATGCAACCACTCTACCCTCCTACCGACTCATTACCAAACTAACTACCAAAATAATTACAGATCGTACTTTGTGTCTGAGTTGATGAGAGATATACAAAGAGGCTTAAAAAAAAAATCATGAAAAGGTAGGATCTGTTCAAGTTCCAGAAGGTCTTCCAGACTTAAGACTGTGATCAACTTCCAAAACAAAATGAACATTTTAGGGATCACAATAGAACACAGTCCAACTTGCTGGCTTCATAGATATCATTAAGAAAGAACAAGTATTGGGGAGAGGGGACATTATATTTGCTAATGTAGGTCAGGAAGATGCTCAGGGTGATGGGTGGCACAAAGCCACAACAGACTCAAACATGCCGGCAGTTATAAGAATGATGGAGGATCGGACAATGCAGTGTTGTCATGAATCAGCGTCAACTTGAATGCATCTATCTAAGTCTATTTACACAATGGGCTTCCTAAAGTGTGTGAAAAAAATGCCATTATCAGCTCATTTCGTTTTCCCATGATGATTTTTGAAGCCCCTGCGCCTTTGCAGATATGGCATCTGACGACAACGAAAAGAAACAAATAACAATGAACCCATCAAACACACATGTGTAACTCTAGATCCTATAGAGAGAATATACCTTTTATCAAGTACCCATGACTAAAATTATGAAGCATGACGTATTTCTGCCACACAAACACAACCCCCCACACCCCAAACACACACACACACACACACACACACACACACACACAAAACCAACTTTCCAAATGCATCCCCAATGGCTCTGTACAGGGAAGACAGCAATCAGCGAGACCCTGCCTTGGGAAGCTTTGACTGCAGGATTCATGGCCCAGTTTCTCCAACAAAGAAACCATCAGGAGGCAAGCAGAGATGGAAGGGAACTCTAAAAAGTCTCATGAGGTATGAACTATAAAGTTACAAGCTTTGGATCTTATTTAGAACACGGTTCTGAAAACAAGACAGGAAGAGAAATTTAAGACAGATCGAAAAATCTGAGGTTATTGAGTTTGACACTAACGCATGAGTTAATTTTTCCAGGTGTGATTCTTCTGTAGTTGACAAAGCGCTCGTGTGGGTGGGTAGGTGCCGTCAAGCCAGCTCTGACCCCGTGCGCCCCGGGACGACAGAGTGCACACCGCCTGGCCCTTCACAATCCTTCTTGTGCCTGAGCCCCTGGGTGCCGCCACTCGCTCAAGCCATTCTGGCAACGGTCTTCCTCTTTGTTACCCCCTCCACTTTACCAGGGATGGTGTCCTTCACCAGGGATCGTTCTCCCCTGATACGTGAGAAGTCTCATCACCCTCTCTGCTAAGGAGCATGCTGGCCGTACTTCTAGACGGGTTCATTTTTATTTTGGCAGTCTGTGGTACTTTTAATATTGTTCAATAGCACCATCATTCAGACATTAATTCATCTTCAGCCTTTCTTACTTAATGTCCAATCTTCACATGCAAATAAGCCAATTGAAACTACCCTGGTTTGAGGCTGGCACACCTTAGTCCTCAAGTCACATACTGGCCTTTCAATATTTTACAGAGGTTTTCTGCAGCAGATTTACGATACTTTGCTTCCCTAAAGGTGGGAAACGCAAACAAAAAGGAAAGAAAAGGAGCCCATGTATTCACTAACTGACACATGAATAATTTCCTCCTCTGTCATGTGAGTAGAACTGATGGTGCTCCACTACCATTACTGAATATTTTTTTTGGTGGGGGGACATCACTGCCCATGACGGAGTATTTTTGTCAGCGTCTACATGGGTCTAGAGGGACATGCAGAACAGACTTTTAAATTCTCATAGACTCCAGACTTCTTAAGAGTCATGGACACTGAGTGAAGCTCTGAAACTACTGTCTTAAAGGAAGGCAGGGGGGAAGGAGCTAGGGAGAAGAAAGGAAGAAAGAAACAACTGCCCTCAGACAATCTTTAACCCTCAAACAAAAAACATTCACTGAGGTGCTCTTGCTCTCCCATGATCTCCCTGGAATCAATCTGACAACAGCAATTCAAGAGATCAGATGGGAACCTTGGGGCGGGGCGGTGAGTTTGGGGTAACGAGGGAGGAGCACCACAGAGCAGGGTGAGAATGGCTGCACATCCTGAAGAATTCAACCAGAAGAAATTGTTGAATCAAGGTCTGTTCTGCTGTGTGTAGCCTCAACTTTTTTCCAAGAATTACAAAAGGACAAACGCTTCATGACCTCATTTGTATTAAGTAAATACACAGAAAACAAAGATTATTAGTGGTTACCAAGATTGGGGGGTAGAAGGCTATTATATTACTTAGAGGACATTGAGTTTATGCTAATGGTGGTGGGATAATTTGGAAAAGCATAAAGGAAAAAGTTGTGAAGCATTAAGAATGCAATCATTGTCATTGAAATTTGGAAACTGCTATATGCATCTTCATCACAATATAAAATTAATTTCTAAGAATCCACAAATAAAATTACTTCTCATTTGGAGAAGATATGTGCTGAACTATTTAAATATATTAAATAATATGATGTCAGGAATGTATTTTGCAATAATAAGGTAGTGGGGTGACATTTAGAACTAGTTTAGGGAGGAATGGTTAACTGTTGAAGTTCTCTGATTGCTGATGGTGGTAGTTCTCACCTAATCAATTCCCACTCCCAGGGACCCCGTGTCTACAGACCCCATGGGTTTCAAACCCCATGGAAGCAGAGTCCCAGTCCTGTCTTCCCTAGCACCTCTAGCAGGATCAAACCACAGATGTCGCCAAAGAAGTTGGGCCAAATGCACCACTTTTCTACCTTGAATATAGTTTTTAAATTTTTCATAGGGAGTTGTTAAAGAGAGAGGATTTCATTTTACAATACTCAAGCAAGGTATTTAGATAAATTATTTATATAACTAACTGCTATTATTCTGTAGTTTCAAATTTCCTAATATAGGCTTTCCATATTTAAAGCTATTACTCTTAAACGTTTGGTTTTCTGGTTATTGACATGAATAGAATATTTTAAATAAGTAGTTTGTCTAATAGTATTTATTAGTTTATACAAAAGCTATTAATATTTTCTACATTTCTCAAAGATCACATAGATATTATGAGATACTTAAAAGTTGAAAGTGTTGAATTTTCTACATCAAAAATAATGACTATACAAAGGGATCAGTTATCAGGGTTTAAGAACTAAAAACCGTAACATTGCGTGCTTGCTTTCCTGACATGATCACTGATGACAAATGTGTGCATAAGCAAATGTGGTGAAGAAAGCTGATGATGCCCGGCTATGAAAAGATATGGCGTCTAGGGTCTTAAAGGCTTGAGTAAACAAGCGGCCATCCAGCTCTGAAACAACAAAGTCCACGTGGAAGAAGCATACCAGCCTGTGTGACCACCAGGTGTTGAAGGGATCAGTGTCAGGCATCAAAGAACTAAAATTATATCATTATATAGGGGGGAGTACAGATTGGGTACTCAAAGCCCATCAATAGGTGAAGCAACATCCTCTTACAGAGGGGTTGCAGGGAGTTGACGAGCCAGCTAAAGTATGTGTAATAATAACGAAATAGGCAACTTTCCTCTAGTTCTCAAATGCTTCCTCACACCCACTATCATGCTCCCAGTTCGACCAGACAAGTCTGGTTAGAACAGGGGATGTACACATGAGTGTACATGAAGTCGGAAACATGAAGAATTTAGGATAGATGTTCCCTTAGGATGCGTGATGGGAGTGGTAATACTGAGAGGGTGGAGGGATGGTGGAGTAGAAAGGGGGAACCAACTTCAGGGATCTATATATAACTTCCTCTCTGGGGTATGGCCAACAGGAAAGTGAGTGAAGGGACACATTGGACAGTGTACAATATGAAATAGTAATTTGTAAATTATTAAAGGTTCATGGTGGGGGGGGCAGGGAGATATGGGGAGGGGGAACTGGGGGCCTAAATGGAGGGAAGTTGTTTTGAGAGTGATGATGGCAACAAGTGTGCAAATGAGGTCTGCATACAATTGATGTATGTATGGATCATGAGGGGAGGTGTATGAGCACCCAATAAAATGATTCCTTTTTAAAAGGGGGGGAGGGGGAAAAGCTTTTTTTTTTCCTAAGAGGAGCTTATACCAAGGGCTCAAGTGAAAAATGTTTGGAAATGAATGTGGCAACATGTGTGCAATTGTGTTTGAAAAGATGATGTATTGAATGCTATAACAGCTGTAAGAACCCCCAATAAAATTATTTAAATTTTTGTTTTTTCGGTATTTTTGTTTTTTTCCAGGCATCACTGCTCTCCAGCGGTGGGAGTAAGAGGCCCAGCCCCACTGCTGGAGTTGAACCTCCATCCCAGTGGGCTGCAGTCCCGCACACAACCACTACGCCACTGGGGCTCAGCTCTTAAATTTTTTAAAAAAGAAAAAAATAATGACTATAAAGGTTGATTTTGTAAAGTTACATCACTAAAAATTTTTTTTATGTTGGCAGATAGCCTGGGATTTCCAAAATAATTGAAACAGTTATAGTACAGTCAAACTAAGATTATATAGTGATTATGAGTTGGGCTGTGATCCAAAAGGTTCGCAGTTCAAAACCTCCATCAGGAGCAAAGACAGGGTGGCTTTCTACTTCTGTAAATAGGTAGTCTAGGAAACTCCCAGGGACAGTTCTACCCTGTTCGATAGGGTCACTAATGAGTCAACATCTATTCCATGACAGCGAGTTAGTGAACAGTCTTGATTATTCAAAGACTGTAACTTCCCAGGCTTGGTTACCTCAGAATAAATCTCATGAATTTTGTCCAACGCCCCCCTTTCAATGTTAAGTGAGGTGATCATACTTTCTCATTGGACCTGATGATATTATATATTATAGCAAAAGATATTTTTTAACCTTGGGTCACAGTAGATGATTTTACATTTTAATGTTCGTGGGTTTGTTAGCATTTTATTTGGAATTTCTGAACCTGAATTCACAATATGATAAAGGCAACATGACTAATATGTGATGTCTGCTTGCTGGCTTTTAGCTATTTATTTAAGAAGGATTTCTTAGGTAAGATTAGAAGAATTCCAGTTCCTTAAAAAGAAAGAAGAGAAATCCTAGCTCCTTAAGGTTCAAAATAAGTGTTAACAAGTTCCTCAAGATTTCTTGCTATTTATTATCAAACAGGTACCAGGAAGAGGCCACAGACTGCAAGCACAAAGGTGAGATAAGGGGTTTCTACATCACTTGCGCATCGGCCTTAGTTAGTGTGAAGTGCTGTACCTAGAGACCAAGCAAGGATTTAAAAATACACAGAATATTAACGAAATTGGCAAATGAACTGCAACTTCTTGGAAGATGATCGTAAATATATAATGTTCTTCCCTACCCCCGAGTATTAATCTGGAATAAAACAAGGTAAGATGAAAACAAGCAATTTGCTTTTGAACAGCAGAAATCCTGAGAAGTTCCAACTTGATATTATTGAATATTTTGATAGCTCACTGAATTCAGTACTAGGAATTGATCAAAATGACCATTTTACATATTTTTTCTACAAAGTAAAAGAATAACTGAATTTTGCCCCTTAGGTTCTTCACAAAGGAAAGTTATGGCTTTCTCGCCAGAAAAATAAGATAA
>PVJH01033276.1:0-21731 GCA_004026705.1 Nesogale talazaci
CACATAACTTGTGTGATGGAGAAGGTCCCCGTCAAGATTCAAGTAGCCAGTGAAGAAATTTCTGTCCTGGAACGTCTAAGAGGTGCTTCCACCATGAACAAATCAAGTCGTGTGAATGCTGAGGTCATGTAGGCCAGGTATCACATCCAATGAAGATTACAATGGTCTCTGCACAATAGTAAGGCTGCTCACCACTCTGTCTTTGACAGAGCAGATCTGTCAGCAGTTCTGTCTGACCAGAGACTCTGCAGGTCAGTTTTGGCCTCCCACTGCCCTCCATCGTCTTCTACAAATTGAGTGTTCATAATTTTAGCTCAGATACTTTCCTCTTCACTATATTCAATTTTTGTAATTGATGTCTTTGGATCATACAAGCTGCTGTGCTTCTTCCTGGTCGACTTACTATAGTTGACTCACTGCGTAGATGGCTGCTTGTTTGAACACAAGCTTTTAAGATCCAGGGCACTATTCCAATGGATAGCCAGGAACCATCTCCTTTTTCTGCCACAGTTTGCTGTATTGCCTTATGTTCGGTGATGATTTTATGAAGGTGAGTGTTGAGCTAGATCATGAAATGAGAACTTATTATTCTTAAGTGGGAGCTAGGATTCAGTGTCACCCCATATTTCATTTTGGGATTTGTGTTTTCTCATTTTCTTTTGTTACTTTTTAAGTTACTATAACTAGGGAATTACATAATATGTCATATTAATTCATAATTCATGCTGTCAAACCTAATGCTTCCATTACCCTCTTCAAACAAAATTTTCCTTCATGGCCTTCTTGATAAATTTCAAAATCTTCATGGCATAGCTGCCGAATTTATATTACTACTGTTTCTTCAGTTTTTCAATATTGATTCACATTTTGCTCATGTCGATTTTGTAACAAACATCACCAACACCCAGTCTCATGCATGCAAGCCACGTATTTCTAAACGTGAGCATGTGGAATCAACTTGACAGTAGTTCTGCAAGAATGCATGAGAATAGTTTTTGTCACAACCACACACCATTGATTTTGTCCATTTTGTGCTTTAGATTCTGAGAGAAAACATCTGTTTTCGAAGGTGATAACTTTTGATAAAGCTTCCACAGTTTTTTTGCAGGTGACATCACTGCCCTCTGGTGGTCATGGGAGCTACCCAGCACAGTTCCTGAGAGCCGCCTCTGGTTTTGAACCGCCAAGCCCGTGGGCTGCAGTCCCGCACTCAACCACTTACGCCACCGGGGCTCAGCCTGCTTCCACAGTTTTGTAGTTAGTGATTAGAGTTTGTACAAATGGTGTCTTACCTATCAATTCTCTTATTTTAATTTCTATTCAGGACACCAGAGATGATTCTTCTGATCTTGAATTAGCACCGAAGGATGTACACACATCTGAGTCAAGTTCATTTCAGAATGCACTTTGTAGTACAGCATTGAACTTCTTGGCCTGTTCACAGGTCTTGGTCTTTATTTAGTTTTCATTTTGCAAGTTGTGAGAATTGAAATTAGTCACACATAATGCCATTTTTATTATTTTTGCAACAAAAAAGATCTAGAAGCATTAAGGAATATTTTTTTGCCCACCCCCCTTTTTTTAAGGAATATTTTCAACTCATATTTTCCCATTGTTATACTTTCTCCCCCACCAAAATCACACTTTGGAAAGTCCATATCTCTTAGAAATTCACCAGTATTAATTATAGAAACCTCAGATGTTTCTTCCTAATGCTCACCAGTTTTCACCAAAATTTTGATCTATGCCAGAAGCAAAGCCTTATTTACTCATGTTGGTTTCAACTATATTTCCTTTTAATTTACCGTAGTGAATGTTCGCTATAGCCGGTGCTGTGTGCTATATGGTATTTGTATCATTAATCATTCTTTAGTGAGTCTTTGGTTGACACAGTCTTGGAAATAATTGATTCTGAATCACTTCAGCCCCAGGAACCCTTATTTTATTCAGTATTATTTAGACTGCCTGAGACATTTTTGTTTAAGTCAGTTATATACATTTCTGTATCAAACATGAAAACTGAAAGCATTTTAATGAACATAACTCATCAAGAATTTCATAGTTATTTTTGTATGATGTTATCAAACATCTCATGTGCCTGAAACCTCCATAGTGCACTTACTAGAGAATGACAGTGAAAGCGACAAGTGACATTTCATCTACTTCTGAGAATCATATGGCTCCTTCGAAGCTCCCTGATACAGATCATGAGAATCCAGATGTGGCAGTCACCTAATCTTGTGTCAATATGAGGATTAAGAGTGCAGGGGTGGAGTCTATGCTGTCAATCTGGAGGTAGCCAGTGAGAGCTCTGTGTAGGTGTGACTTTCGTCCCTGGGAGATCTGGTACTTCCTAAGTGAATGTAGGAGACACTGTCTATCTGCTCAGTCCCTTAAAGGTGCTCTATGGATTAGAACAGGGCTGACTCTTTTGAGAAATCCCAAGGAGAAGCCACATGGGCGTTCCCTGATGGAACCAGATCAGATCTCTGAAGCCAGAAAAGCCATGCAGAGACTCGTGTCAGATCTAAGATGTGGAGAAGTCACAGAGTCCCCTGAAAGCACTGAGATGTTTCTCCTACCACTGGTAATTAAGAGTCTGCCCCCACTCGCCTGTGATTGTCCTGGTGCCATGCATGTGCCCCATGAATTGGAAGAAGACTCTTTAGACGGGTATCAGACATACAGCCTAATAGCTCATTTGTGGGATTGAACTGGACTGGGTTGGGATTCTTTCTATAGTCCACCTGGATGAACACACTAGAGTTTCTCAGCTCATTCCTTAGAATCATCATTTTGCACCCTAGAATACGCAGAGCCACTGCCATTTTTATTTATTAACTGAGAGATTGGTCATGAAGGGCCTTGAGATGCACTTGGATCATTTTATAGATTTTGAAAATTCTGGAGTATACTTCTGCTTTCACATATTGAGCAGTTCAAAAGTCATGAACTGCGCCAAGAGAGAAAAAGGTCCACCTAACTGTGCCCTGAAACATTTCCACCCCTGGATATGCTCTTGCCATGAGTCAGAATTGACTCAAAAGCAGTGGTTTTATGCGATCATGATTAGTTCTGTGTTCATTAATTGTTCCATATGATTTAAACCCTATAGTTATGTCATCTTTTCTTAACTGTAGGATCAATTTGTTGTTCATATGTAAAAATATATCCCATATATATATTTTCAGGGTCATGATTCACACCTCAGAGTAAAGATCACCTGAGTCTCCCACAATCATCATGCCCATACTTGGTTGTGGGCACTTTTACTTTTGATTGTAGTGATTGAAAATATCACCCTCCTTTTAAAATCTTCATGGCATGTTCGTTGATCCTATTGTTTCATCAGTATTCCAGTATGGAATCATTTATTTCATGCAGCTTTTTTTTTGTAAGTAAAGCTACAGGCTTTACAAAACCTGCAGGTATACAGAAGGATGAGATTCACATAGATAATAATTTTGCATAAATGTGTTTGCTTAGATTTTGTCATATTTACATGCAATTGATGATGTCCATCTTGTCCTGTAGGTTCCCCTACAAATAATCTACATGTGAAGGTAATAACTTTAAAGTGAAACTTTCTTTTTCCATTGGTTTAGTGACTACAGCTGGTATGATTCTTAACGGTTAATCCTCTTGTTTTAATTTCCATTCAGACTCCTGGGGATGACTTAGTACTTGAGGATGTACACACATCGTGGTCAGGTAAGTTTCACTATAAACATTTTACTTATGGGCTGAGCCCCTGGTGGTGTATTGGTTGTGTGCGGGACTGCATCCCACAGGGCTGGTGATTCAAATGCAGCAGGAGCAATGCTGGGCCTCCCACTGCCACCAGGGGGCAGTGATGCCCCCAAATTTTTTTACTTATGATTAAGGACATTTAGCTATTTGACATGTTCACAAGATTGTTGTTCTTACTTATGTCAGTTTTGCCAAATTCGCTGAAAATTCAACATAAGTCATACATCTATCAATGTTGTTTTTCATGTTTGAAAAACTAGCAAGAAGCGTCTGAAAATATTTTACCATAATAAGCTTGAACTCTTAATTTTCCATTTTTTGGCTTTATCCACCCTAAATTTCTTTTTTTGGAATGTCTTAATTTCTTAGAAATATGCTGGTGTTAATAATGGAGCACTAAGAATTTTTCATAATGCCTTGAAATGTCCACTGGCGTATTGATTTTTGCCAGAAGCAAAGCCATCCTTGTTCATATGTGGTTTAACTTTGTTTCATTTTAATATTGTCATAGTGATGATCATAACTTCTCAATAGCAGACCTGTGTGGTGGATTGTACCTGTGTGGTGGATTGAAAACAAGGAAAACATGCTAACCTTTCTTAGTCACTAATTGAGAGACACAACCTAAGAAAGAATTGATTCTAAGACTCTTCACCCTATTCAACATCATTTAGACTTACCAATAAACTTTTGTTCAAGTCAAGTACACCTATAACTACAGTAGTATTGAAAGCTGTGATATTTTAAATGAACACATACCTACTCAGAAATGTCATTAAATACTAGAGTATGATGCAATGAAACATCATATTGTGGCTGAAAATCTTCTTGGTTTTCATATTTATAAGAGAATGAAAGTTAAAATGACTGATGCCATTTTGTATTGCTATGAGAATAGTATGACTCCCTGAGGCTTACTGATGTTGATCTTGGGAGTTCAAAGTTTCTGAGCTCATACTTTAGAACCACCATTTTACACTGTATAAACCATGGGTGGCACAACAATTTTTGCTCACTAGCTGAGAGATTGATGATTCACATCCATATGATGTCAAGAAGCGCCTGCGGATGCACTTCCACAATGCTACAGCATTTGAAAGCCGGGGAATAGGTCCTTCTGTGATACATGTGGATTTCCCATAAGTGTAATACCGGGAAGGGAACAAATTTGGGTTATTAAATCCTAGACAGGTTCCCTTGGGGTAAAATGAATAGTGTGCACTTGGAACACTCATTTAAATGGCTAATCTTGCATTTCTTGTTTTGTTGTTGTTGTTATTTTCTTTCACTTAGAAAATTTATAGTGGATTCTTCAAAATTTTTCTCTCTTAATTTCTGGTTTCTGAGCACAATATTATTCTTTAGCTGTAGTGTTGACTTGTACTTCCCCTATCTTTAAATGGTATCTCTTTTATACTCATGATGGTACTCCATTCTTTAAAAAACGAATTTGAGGATTATATATTTAAGAATGCTCTTATAAGTATAATAAAATTTGCTTATTCAGTTAAAATATCACATTGATTGATGGCTTAAAAAATCATGTCTTTAGACCATGCATGATATACTGCCATACATCAGCAACATTAAATGTTTAGGCACAAATTTTGTTACTAAGAAGAAAGAGTGCAAATACTTGCAAAATTTATAAAACAGGTTCGTGGAATTTTTGTAAGATCTGTGTGAACCCTGGTATGTAAAACTGGAAAAGGCATAGAGGAAAAGCTAGACACTTGCTATTAAACTTAAATAGATCAGAAGCATGTGTGTGGAAACTTGCTGGTCAGTCTGTTCTGATCTAGTGCAAATACTGGCCCTAAACAGCGGAAGCATACTAGATGCCATGTGCAGGGTGCTATCATGCATGACTTTTTGTCAGGGAGAGAGGCATGGGACCACTTCACTGAAACAAGAGTTTGTTTAATTATCTAAGCTAGTCACTAAATGTTATTATTTACCTTGTCATAAGGGAATGTTTTATCTTCAGAGTTTTCAGATTTGCATCCTTCCTGTGTGAGCCAAGAACGTTCTAAGAAATCTAACGTTAATGGTAACGCTCCATCTGAACCACCAGTGGAAAAAAGTCCCTCAACATCTTCAAAATGTGGAAGGATGACCTTATCACCAGAAGAAAAGATCAAAACTGGAGCCGAGTTTGTAACTCGGGATGATCCTGTTGATGACGAGGGTAAAGCAGGGCCATCAGGAGAAAAAAGAAGCAGAAAAGGTAAATAGGCACAGACAGTCCAATCATAGAGCTTCTCCTTCAGCTTCAGGCCACTCTGACATTCCAAAAGCACTTTGTGCTAAATTTGATTTGAGTTCACTCTATGTAACCTATAAGTCAAGCATACTGTTACATGACATTTCCTTCCTTCATCTAACTAAAGCAGTCAATAAATATCTAGGAGTATTTGAAGGCTGAGTTCTTTCTTGTAGGGTATTAGAAAGTGCACACATACTTGAGAGTAGATAGTAAAGAGTAGGTTGATTTGAATTTTTGGACTAGAGAAACACATTAGGTAGAGGTTTAAAGATGCCCCACTCCAACAAACTTTAACTCTGTAGGTGTCAATGTAGAAGTGTAAATAGTATTGTTTTCAGATGTAACTAAATCAGCAGCATCTGAAAAGAAAATTTTTTTAATTTAATTTTTTTTGTTTTTAGGGCATCACTGTCCTCTGGTGGTGGGAGTAGGAGGCCCAGCTTTGCTGCTGGATTTGAACCTCCAACCCAGTGGGCCGCAGTCCCGTGCACAACTACTATGCCACCGGGGCTCAGCCCCTGAAAAGAAATTTTGAATGATCCATTATCACTTTACATAATTCAAAATGCCTTTTCACATATTAATGGGAATCAATTAACCTTTGCCCTGAAGTTCCTGCCTCAGGTGTGACTGTACACTTTACTACTTTATAATACTCATTTGATTATATTTCATGACTAATCGAAATCCAGTTGCACCATGGTTGAATGAGCTTGCCTGACATTTGCCAGAACATCCATTGGAACCCTCAGTGTCTCTATAGAGAAGAACGATGTGGTAGTTTGCAACCAGGACAATTACAGTCTTGGGAATGCTTTCTTCATCTACCTGTGTGGTCATTATGAATTGCAATTGAGTCAATAACATACACCAATAACAACAGTGAATAAATGGTTTACAAATAATACTATTCATTTGAAGAAGTAATATGATGCTCAATAGTTAGATAGGAATAACTTCTATTCAGCTCAGATTGTTGATTGATTGCTTATTTAAAGTCAATGGCCTTGATTTAACCATTTCTATAAGTTGGCCTATAAAGCCCTGGTGGCACTGTTGGGTAAGTGTTAGGCTGCCAGCTATATGTTTGGTAATTCAAAATTCACAAACTGCACAAAAGGGGAAAGATCAGGTTAACTGTGCCCAGAAATATTTACCCCCAAGGGAATTCTCTGACAGTGAATCAGAATTGACTCGACAGCAGTAGTTTTATGTGTTATGATTAGGTTTGTGTTCATTAATTGTTCAATTTAATTTAAACTCTATAGCTTTGGCACCTTAACTGTAGAGTTAGCTTGCTGTTTATATTTACAGACAAATTTTACCTACATTTTCTCAGGTTCATATTTGTTCTTCAGATTACATGTCACATTTGTCTCCATTAATCAGCATGCCCCCATTGTGACTTTTGGACAGACTGTAGTGTTCTCTGTTGCAGTGATTGAAAACATAATTTTGGTTTTGAAATATTTTTGCTTTATTTTCAAAGTGTAGTGAAAGAATGATCACTTTAAATCATAATAGAATTTGTCCCTTCTTTCCAACCTTTTAATTTGCACACAATTTACATAACATACAGTTCAAGAGTTCCATCATTCAATCATATCAAGCAGCGTTGTACAATCAGCACTTATATCTTACAGCAACTCTGGCCATGGATAAATCACCTTAAAAATGAGTTCTGCAATCACCAGCAGTTTTATTGCTCTTTTTTTTCCTGTGATTTCATTATTTACTCCTAAAATTCCCTTTCCAATTCTAAAGCCAGTGACCTACCCATATAATCCCTATAGCAATTTATATCAGTTATTTTCTTTATACCTCCACTCTGGTGCTTCACACCTGGGAAACCCAACAGGACAGTGGCAGACAAATCGTGCTAAAGGGTTTGGAATAAGATCATAATTAGGTGAAGATAAAGATACAAATAATGGCTCTGAGTGAGAAGTTCACTGTCAACAGTCAATTAGCCAGCGAAGAAATTTCTGTCCTGGAACATCTAAAAGATGCTTACACCAGGAATAATTCAAATTATATACATGGTGAGGACAAATAGGCCAAGTATCACGTCCAATCCAACATTATGAAGAGTATTACAATGGTCTGTGCACAAGAGTAAGACTGCACACCACTCTGACTTTGACCAGAGAAGATCTGCCAGCAGTTCTATCTGACTAGAGACTCTGCAGGTCAGTTTTGGCCTTCCACTAACCTCCATAGCCTTCTACAAATTGTGTTCATAATTTTAGCTCAGATGCTTTTCTCTTCACCATATTCAATTTTTGTAATTGATGTCTTTGGATCACACAAGCTGCTGTGCTTCTTCCTTGTGGACTTACTATAGTTGACTCACCACCTAGATGGCTGCTTCTTGAATGTAACTGTTAAAATCCCAGGTACTATTCCACTAGATAGCCAGACACAATCATGTCATTTCACTGACATATTTATTGTATCATCATTTGTTCCGTAAAGATTTTATGAAGGTGAGTATTGAGCTGGGTCTTGATGCAAGAGCTAGTTGTTCATAAGTTGGAGCTAGGATTCAGTGTGAGCCCATATCTCATTCTGGGGTCTGTGTTTTCTCATTCTCTTTTGTTTCTTTTTAACTTACAATATGCGTTTGTCTGGATAGATTAGAGAAACAAATTCACAAGCACGCATATGTATATATGGGAGAGGTTTATATACAAGAGCAATGGAACATTGAGAAAGCATCCTGACCCATTCCAGTCCAAGTTCATAAGTCTGATAATAGCCCATATATCCAATACCAATCTAATAGTTCTCTTCAGACTCATGAAGCACCTGCAATGATGCCAGTGGGTGCAGATTTTTGTGTACCCATTGGGGGTAGAAGGAGCTCAGTGATGGCAGGGGTCTCCATGTTGCCTTCCAAGCATCTCAGCACTTGCAGAACTCTCCACATGGTTTCTCTGGCCCCAGAGATCTGGTTCCATCAGGGTAACCCCATGTGGCTTCTCAGGAATGGCTCACAGGGAATCAGCCTTGTGTCATCAGTAGATGTCTGCAAGCAACTGAGTTAATAGTCTCTCACTTCCACGAGCAATGTTGTGAGATATCCCAGAATTCTCAGAGAAAGCCATGCCCACACAGAGGTCTCATAGGATATCTCTAGATTAATGGGCTAGATTCTACCCCTACACTCCCAATCATGAAAGTGACATGAGTACATGACTGCTGTACTGTAACTTGGGAATTAAATTATGTATCATATTAACACATAGTAGTTCACTTTCGTCAAATCTAACAGTACAATGGCTACCGTTTCACTCTTCAAGCAACTTTTCCTTCCTTGCCTTCTTGATCAGATTCAAAGTCTTTCTGGCATGTCTGCTGAATCTGTTTTCCTATTGTTCATTCAATTTTTAAACATTGACTCAGATTTATTCATATTGTTCCTTTAACAAATGCCACCAACATCCAATCAGAAACTTGGAAGCTACATATTTTTAAAGCCAAGCATAAGGATTCAGTTTGATACTAATTCTGTGTAAATGTGTGAGATTAGTTTCTGTCATATTCACATGATACTGATTTTGTCCATTTTGTACTTTAGATTCTGAATTGAAACATCTGCACTTGAAGGTAATAACTTTTGTAAAACTATCACATGTTTACCTGTAGTTAGTGACTACAGTTTGTATAAGCAGTGCTCTATCTCTTAATTCTCTTATTTTGACTTCCATTCAGGATACCCGAGATGCTTCTTCTGATGTTGAGTTACCACCGAAGAATGAACACACATCCACGTCAGGTACGTTTCACAATGCACTTTATAGAAAGAGCATTAACATCTCAACATGCTTGTGTCTTTTTATATTTATTTACCGTTTTTGACAATTTACTTGTACTAATTGAAATTAGTCACACATATGCCATTGTCATTGGTCATGCATGACAAAAAGATCTAGAAGCATTAGGGAATGCTTTTACCACAAGAATCATCAACTTATATTTTCCCATTGTGGTACGTTCTTCTCCACCAAATTCATAGTTTGGGAAGTCTATGTTTCTTAGAAATTCACCATTGTTAGAGGGTCCTCCATTTTTTCCCTAATGCTCACAAGTTTTCCCTACTGGCAAAGTTTGGTCATGTGGGTTTCAAATGTATTTCCTCTTGGTTTTGCCTGTTAAGTCAATTAAATGTTCTCTATAGCAGACCCTGTGTAGTGTATGGTGCACGAATCATTAATCATTCTTTAGTGACTATTTAATAGACTCAATCTTGAAAATTTTATATTCTAAAACTCTTCAGCCTGAAGATCGCTTTGCCCTATTCAATATTCTTTAGACTGCCTGAGACATTTTGTTTAAGTCAGTTATACCTATTTCTATATGAGAAAGGAAAGATGAAAATATTTTAACGAGTCCACCTAGTGAAGAATTTCATAGTTATTTGAGTATGATGTTATCAAACATCTCATGTGTCTGAAACTGCCATAGTGCACTCATTAGAGAATGACAGTGAAAGTGGTAAATGCTGTTTTGTCTTGTACTTAGAATATAGTATAGCTCCACAGGGCTCCTTGATACAGATCATGAGAATGCCGATTTTCTCAGCTCCTGATTTAGAGTCATAGTTGTACAACATAGAATCTTCAGGGTACTGCCATTTCTGTTCACTAACTGAGAGATTCATCCTGAAGGGCCTCATTCACCCCTACAGTTATATATTCTTTCCTTAACGCTAGAATCAACTTGTTTCTCTTATTTATAAATATATTTCACATACATTTTCTAAGTGTCATGATTCAGACCTCATAGTAAAGATCAACTTTGTCTCTATAAGCATGCCCATACTGACTTGATGATTACCTATTAATCATCATCGTTTACCTTTAGTTGCAGTGATTTAAAATATCATCTCCCTTTATAAATCTTCATGGCATATTTGTTAATCCTATATTACTATTTTGTCTTCAGTTTTTAAATTATGGATTCAGATTTTATTCATGTAGTTTTTGTAACATATGCAACCAACACCCAATCACAAACTTGCAACCACATATTAGTAAAGCCTAACAAGAGGATTTATCTTTATTCTGAGTGCGCATGAATGTTTGAAATTAGTTTTTGTCATATTTACATGTAACTGATTATGTCCATTTTGTCCTTTAGATTCTGCAAATAAACATCGGCATTTAAAGGTAATGGCTTTTTATATACAGCTTCCACATGTGTTTATTGACCACAGATTGTATCGAGTGTGCCTTACCTATTAATCATCATCATCTTTTAATTTCCATTCAGGACACCAGAAATAAAGGGTTAGCACCCAAGAATCTACAGGCATCATCTAAGTCAGGTACCTTTCACAATACACTTTAAAATAGAGATATTAAGCTAGTTGACAAGGTCGCAGTATTCTTGGTTTTTATTTTCTAAATTTTTTGTGTGCAAATTTAGTTGTGAGAATTCAAAGTGCCTACTATGGCATACTACATATGCCATAGTTGTTATCCATGCATGAAAGATATTTGTAGAATCATAAGCTTACCAGAGTAAACTTGAACTCATCTTTTTCCCTGCATATATTTTAACTCCCCCCACCTTATTTGTTTGGAAAGTTTATAATTTTTGGAAATTTACAGATGTTAATTAAGGAATGCTAAGATTTTTTTCTTAAGGTTTTAAAATTTTCACTGCAATTTTGATCCAAGGGAGAAGAAAAATCTTACCAGCTGCTGTGTGTTTTAACTTTATTTCATTTTACTGTTGTCCTGGTGATAATCTTAAGTCAAATAAATTTTCTCATTAGCAGACACTCTGTGGTATATGGTACATGTATCAGTAATCATTCTTTAGTCACTATTCAGTAGACACAATCCTGGAAATAAAGGATTCTGAAACTCTTCAGCATGAGTATCCATTTATGTTATTTAATATTATTTGGAATGACTGAGAGGTTTTGTATTAAGTGAGTTATACCTTTTACTATATCAGAAATGAAAGATGAAAACAATTAAATACAACCCTACTTACTCAGGAATTTCATAGTGTTATCACATATCCTCTGTCTCTGAACACCTACATAGTGCACCTAGGAGAGAGTGACAATGAAAATGACAAGTGGCAATTCATCATCTTGTGAGAATAATAAGGCCCCCTGTGGCTCCCTGATACAGATCTTGGATACCCAGAGTTCCTGGACTCATGATAGAATCATCATGTTTCACCTAACAATCACCAGGTGGCAAAGCATTTTTGTTTATTTACTGAGTTTGGTGGTTCACATGCACAGCATGGCCATGAAGGGCCTGAGGATGCCCTTGCCTGATGCACTTGCCTTTCAAAATCCTGGAGCACAGTTCTGCTTTCATGCGTGTGGAGTTTCCATGATTTGCAATCAGTTTGATTTTTTTTATTTGTTTTTATTTGCTTTTGTTTTCCCTACCCAGCATGGGTAAAAAAATGATTGTGGTGCAAGGGGAAACAGCTTTAAAACTTACTTCTACATTTTTCCTTTTTTAACAAAAAATCATTTTATTAGTGGCTCATACAACTCTTGTCACAATCCATACATCCATTCATTGTATGCGAAGCATGTTTATACATTTGTGGCCACCATCACTCTCAAAACATTTTCTTTCTACTTAATTCCTTGGCATTAGCTCCTCCTTTTTCCAATACATGCCCCTACCTTGCTCCCTCGTGAACACTTGATAATTTTATATGTATGTATATATATGTGTGTGTGTGTGTGTGTATACATCATAGCAAACACTGATGTTTCTCTTTCCCACCTCCCTGTTGTCTGTACCCAAGGGGAGGTTATACGTAGATCCTTATAGGCAGTTCCCCCTTTCTACTCCCACTTTCCCTCCATCCTCCCAGTATCATCACTCTCCTCATTGGTCCTAAAGGGATCATCTGTTCTGGATTACCTATGTTTCCATTTTCTATCTTTACCAGTGTACATCCTCTGGTCTAAGCAGATTTGTAAGGTAAAATTGACATCATGATATTAGAGGGAAGAAATCCTTTAAAACCAGAGGAAAGTTGCATATTTCAATGTTGCTACACTGTGTCCTGACTGACTTTTCTCCTCTCCATGACCCTTCTGTAAGGGGATGTCACATCCCCTAAAGATGGAGATTGGAATTCCAATTTGAACTCTCCCTCATTTGTAATGATACAATTTTTAATTCTATGAGGCCTGATACCTGATCCCTTCGAGGCCTCGTGGCTGGTGTGTTTCTTCCATGTGGACTTTGTTGCTTCTGAGCTTGATGTCCACTTATTTACTTTGAATACTTTAGGACCCCAATTGCTATATACTTGACAGCCAGGCACCATCAACTTTCTTCATCACTTTTGCTCGTGCACGCATCTGTCTTCGTGGGAAGGTGAGCATCAAAGAATGCCAATGTGAAAGAACAAAGTATTCTTGCATTAATGAATACTTGGGTGGATTCCAATGTCAATTGCTGCCTTAATATTAATCCTATAAGTATATACATACATATCTATTTACCCATCATCATATATAAATATTTTTTCAATAATTTTATTGGGGGGCTGAGTCCCGGTGGCGTAGTGGTTGTGCACAGGACTGCGGCCCACTGGGATGGAGGTTCAATTCCAGCAGTGGGGCTGGGCCTCCTACTCCCACCACCAGAGAGAAGTGATGCCCAAGAAAAAAAAATAATTTTATTGGGAGCTCTTACAGCTCTTATAACATTCAATGCATCATTTGTATCAGCCATATTTGTACACATGTTGCCAGTCATTTCCAAATTTACCTTTGTTCATGCCTGTATTTAGACCTTTGTAAATGACCTATGCCTCCCAGTTCTTTGCTCTATTAGCTTTTAGTTTCCTCTTGTCCCACTATCATTCTTAACCTTCATATAGATTTCAGTAATTTCTCTTCGCTATATTATTCTAGATCAATTCCTATCAAGTCTCTTACTCCTACCTTGCCACTGATTTAGGATTACTTGTTGTTCCCATGTCCCTGGGATGGTCAACATCACCTCCTTTCCCCCACCTCCCCATCTCCCATGTCACCCCCAGAGTCATCAATCTTGTTGTTTTCAACTGCAGACTGTTCATGCAGCATATCTTATCTTAATAGACTGACAGAGATAACAATATGTACAAAAAAAACCCCAAGATGTCGCAAGATGAAGGGACAAAAGAAAACAAATAGACGACAGCAAAAAACAATGTCCAGGAAAAAAAGATATAAATAAGTATAATAATAATAATAACAAAAGAAAAGCCTGTAAATAGTTCAAAGTTTGTTCGTTGATCGCTAGAAGTGAGCCCCGGTTGAGTCCAACGAGGTATCACATCTTGTCCTCAAAGTATACCCTTGGCACTCCCTCAGGAACTCCATGCTCTGCCCCTTCTGCTACTCTGCTGCACACCCTTGCCTTGGTGTGGTGGGGTCAGACTGGGTGCCCTCACAGCCTTGCTTCTTCAGTGTTGTCCCTGTAGTGCCTTGGATCATCGAAGGACGCCATATTTCATAGTAGGTTTGGCCCTCTAGTCATCTTGTGGGTCTGAAAGCTTCATAGTGCACTTACTAGAGAATGACAGTGAAAACAACAAGGGACATTTCATTTTCTTCAGAGAATAGAATGGCTCCCTGAGCTCACTTGATACTGTTTTTGAGTTTTCCCAGTTTCTCAGCTCATGCTTTAGAACCATCCTTTTGCACCACAGTATATACTCAGGGCTCTGCATTTTTGTTCATTAACTGAGAGAATGGTAGTGAAGGGTCTCGAGAGGCACTGGCATCATGTTACAGCCTTTGAGAATCCTGGAGCACACATCTGCTTTCACACATTTGGCAGTTCAAAAGCCATGAACTGTGCCAAGAGAGAAAGGTCAACCTAACTGTGCCCTGAAAATTTTCCACCCCTGGATATGTTCTAGTCATGAGTCAGAATTCACTCAACAGCAGTGGTTTTATGTGGTCAGGGTTACTTCTATGGTCATTAATTGTTCAATATGATTAAAACCTGACAGCAATGTCATTTTTCCTTTACTGTGGGTTCAGCTTATAATTCATATTTATAAATATTTTTCACATCCATTTTTTCAATGTCATGATTCACACTTCAGAGTAAAGATCACCTTAGTCTCTCACAATCATCATGCCCATCTTGACTTGTGGGCACTTCATGGCATGTTTGTTAATCCTATATTCCTATTATTTAGTTTTTAAGCTATGGATTCAGATTGTGTTCATTTGTCTTTTGTAACATATGCAACCAACACCAATTCACAAGCATTCAATCACTTATTTTTAAATCCCAGAATGAGGATTCAGCTTGATACCATTCCTCATGAATATGTGAGATTAGTTTTTGTCAGGTTACCAAGCCACTGATGATGCCTATTTTGCCCATTAGATTCTGCAATAAAACATCGGCATTTAAAGGTAATGGCTTTTATATACAACTTCCACATTTTTGCACTTAGTTTAATAACCACAGATTGTCTAAAAGTTGTTTTCATTTCCATTCAGGACACCAGCGATGCTTCTGCAGAAAAACAGTTAACATCCAAGGATCTGCAAGCATCAAAGTCAGGTACATTTCACAATACACTTTATAGCAAGGTATTTATAACAGTAAGGTATTTGACAAGGTCGCAGGATTCTTGGTTTTTATTTTTTCACTGTTTGTTTATAAATTTAGTTGTGAGAGTTAAAATTAGGCATCATATGCCATTGCTGCTATTCATGCATGAGAAATATATTTAGATTCATAAGGTATTGCTTTCATCACTGTAAGCTTGAATTCATATTATTCTTTTGGTATATTTTCAACTCTCCCCATGTTTTCAATTGAAAATTCTGTACTCTTTAGAAATTCACAGTTGTTAATTATGGAATGCTAAGATTTTTTTTACTTAGACTTTAAAGTGTTCACTGGAATTTTGATCCAAGGAACAGAAAAAACCTCAACAGTTTTGGGGTGTTTAAACTTTATTCATTTTACTGTTGTCTTGATGATAATCTTACATCAACTAAAATTTTTCATTAGCAGATCCTCTGTGGTGTTTAGTTCATGATTAGTAATCATTTTTAGTGACTATTTGGTAGGCACAATCTTGGAAATAAAGGATTCTGCAACTCTTCAGCCTGAGGATCCCTTTATGCTATTTAATATTATTTGGAGTAGCTGAGAAGTTTTGTTTAAGTGAGTTATACCCCTTGCTATATCAGAAATGAAAGATGAAAACAATTAAATGCAACCATACTCACTCAGGAATTTCATAGTGCTATCAGGCATTCTGCTGTGCCCCAACACCTACACAGTGCACTAAGAAGAGCTTGACAGTGAAATTAACAAATGGTATTTTGTCTTGCTGTGAGAATAGTATGGCTCCTGTGGACTCTCTGGTACAGATCTTGGGAATCCAGAGTTCCTCAGCTCACACTCTGGAATCGTCATGTTTCACCTAATAATCACCAGGCTACTCAACCATTTTTATTCATTAACCGAGAGACTGGTGGTTCACATGCACAGCGTGGCCATGAAGGGCAGGAAGTGCGCTTTCTGAATGTACTCACCTTTGAATATTCTAGAGTGAACTTCTGCTTTCACGTGTTTGGAGTTTCCATGATTTGCAATCAGTTTGAAATCAACCGACTTGTTTTTGTTTTTCCTTCACGGCATGAGTGTAAAATGATTCTGATGCACTGGGAAATATTTATTAAAGCTTACTTCTACATTTCTTTTTTTCTTACTGTTATCTTTATGACGTTTATATGTGGTTTTTCGAAAAAGTTAATCATTTTTCATTATCAATTGATTGTTTCATGGACATTGTTAGCTTGCGGTTCTAAGCTGTACATGCCTTACTTTAAATGGAAACACTAATCTATAATGGCTATTGTCTTGCCTATATATTCACGAATATAAACTAAAGACTAAAATATGAATGTCAAAAATAGTACATTTAAGTATGTGTTGTGCTAAGTGATGTACAAGCCACCAACAAAGTGATTAAAGATAAAAAAATTAAAAATATGCATTGGTTTTCTGATTGTATTCAAAATGGTTTTTCAATGAAAGGTAGCAAGCTATTTACTTAAAAGACTCCAATCAAATCATAGTTCCAGAAGTTATGGGATATATTGTTGTACATATTTTAGTTTTAAAAACTTGGCTGAGCGCGAGTGGTGTAGTGGTTGAGTGCAGGACTGTGTTGAGTGCAGGTTGGCTTGGCGGTTCAAATCCAACAGCAGCTTTCCGGGAGGAAGGCTGGATAGCTCCCACGACCACCACAGCACAGTGTTGTGCCCACCTCCACCAAAAAAAAGAAACTTAGCCATGGATTTTATGTAACTATAGAATTAGTTTGCTGTTCAAATTTATAAACATATTTGACATACATATTCTCTGGGTCAGGATTTGTTCCTCACTCATTTATACATCACTTTTGCCTCTATCAGTCAGCATGCCCCCATCGTGGCTTATGGACAGTAGTACTCTCTGCTGCAGAGACTGAACACATACTTTCCCTATCAAAATCTTTTGTTTGTTTTCTTTTTTTAGTAATGCGTGTCCTTGACTTAACTCTTTTTAAAAAATCATTTTATTGGGGTCTCATATTACTTTTATTAAAATCCATCCATGCATCCATTATGTCAAGCACATGTGTTTCCATCATCATTCTCAAAACATTTGCTTTCTGCTAAATCCCTTGGTATCATCTTCCCATTTTGCTTAATTTCAATGACAAGTAAAAAGAGTGATCCATCTAAATCATAATAGAATCTTTCCTTTTTAATCAACATTTTGATTGGAACACAATTGACATAGCATGTAAATCAATAGTTCTCTTGTTCAGTCATATCAAGAATTGTGCAATCAGCACTTACAACTATCTTAGAGCTTCCCACCTCCACACTCTCATGAGTAAATTGCCTTTAAAATGAGATGCTTAGTCCCTATCAATTCTAGTGTTCCCTTTGTCACCTCACATCTCCATCTACTTCTAAAATCCCCTTGCTCGCCCCCCTAATGCCCATCCCCAACTCAGGCATTCCCTGTAACACAATGTATCAGTCATTATCACTATACTTCTGCTCCTCATGTTGTTCGTATTTAAGAAACCCAAGAGAAGGCAATAAACGCAAACCACGCTAAAGTAGTAACAATGTCATAATAGGGTCAAGACAAAATACAAATAATGGGATTTGACGGGGACCCGTCAGCATTCAAAGAGCCAGCGCAGAACTTTCTTTCCTGGAATAGCTAAGTGATGCTTGCACCAGCAACAGTTCAAATCACATATTTGGTGAGGTTATATACGCCAAGTATTACGTCTGATCCAGTATAATTAAAATTACAATGGTCTCTGCACAATAGTTAGGCTGCTCAGGACTCTGCCTTTGACCAGAGCAGATCTGCCCGCAGTTCCGTCTGACAAAATACTCCGCAGATCTGTTTTGGCCTCCCACTGACCTACATAGCCTTCTAAAACACTGTGTTCATAATTTTAGCTCAGATACTTTTCATAATATTAAATTTTTGTAATTGATGTCTTTGGCTCATGCAAGCTGCTGTACTTCATCTGTGTGGACTTAGTTGACTCCTCGCTTAGATGCCTGCTTGTTTGAATACAAATTTTAAGATCCCAGACACTATTTCAATAGATAGCCTGTCACCATCTTCTTTGTTCGCCAAACATTGCTGTATCACCCTTGTGTTCAGTCATGATTTCATGAAGGTGAGTATTGAGCCGGGTCATGAGGTAAGAACTAATCATTCTTAAATTGGAGTTAGGATTCAGTGTGGGTCCATTGTGTTTTCTTCTGTTATTTTTTTAATTTACTGGAGCTTGGGAATTATATCATGTGTCTTATTAATCCATAGTTGACTCATGTCAAACCTAATTGCATAATTGCTTCTGTCTCATTCTTCAAACAAACTTTTCCTTCCTGGCCTTCTTAATCCATTTCAAAATCTTCATGGCATGTCTGATTACTCTATATTCATATTTTTCTTCAACTTTTAAAAATTGATGGAAAGCTTGTTTTTGTAAAACATGTAACCTTCACCCATTCACAAATGTGCAAGCCACATGGTTCTAAAACCCAGCACAAGAATTCAGCTTGACACTAATTCCACATTAATGTTTGAGATTAGTTTTTGTCATAATCACATGATACTGATTTTGTCCATTTTGTGCTTTAGATTCTGAAATGAAACATCTGCATTTGAAGGTAGTAACTTTTGATAAAACTTCCACATTTTCACAAGTAGTTAATGGCTGCAGTTTCAAAAAACGGCGCCTTATCTATTAATTCTCTTATTTTAATTTCCATTCAGGACACCAGGGATGCTTCTTCCGACCTTGAGTCAGCACCCAAGAAGGTACAAGCATCCAAGCCAGGTACATTTCCCAATAAATTTTGTTAAAAGAGCATTAATCTTATTGATATATTCACAGGTCTTGTTTTTTTATTTTTATTTATTTTGGGGGGGCCATCACTGCCCTTTGGTGGTGGGAGTAGGAGACTCAGCCTTTACTCCTGTGGAGCCGCTGCTGGAATTGAACGTCCATCCCAGTAGGCTTCAGTCCCGCTCACAACCACTACTCCATAGGGGCTCAGTCCAGGTCTTGTTTTTTCATTTATTTCTCTTTTTGATAATTTAGGTGTGAGAATTGAAATTACTCTTGCATACGCCATTGTCATTATTCATGTATGCAAGTATCTCTAGAAGCACTAGAGAATGTTTTTATCACAATAAACTTAAATTCATATTTTTCCATTGTTAAACTTTCTTCTCCACCAAACTCACCAGTGTTAATTATATAACCATGAGATTTTTTCCTAACGTTCGAGCACATTCAAAGGAATTTTGATTGATGCCAGAAGAAAACCCTTATTTGCTCTTGTGTTTTTCAGATGTATTTCCTTTTAATTTTGACCTAGTGATGATTTTAAGTCAAATAAATTTTGTCTACACCCTATGTAGTTTATAATGCATTTTTTCTTTATTGACTGTTTGGTAGACACAATCTTGGAATTTATTGATTCTGAAATTCTTCTGCCTGAAGATCCCTTTACTCTATTCAATATTATTTAGACTGCCTGAGACATTTTGCTTAAATCAGTTATACCGGTTCTTATATCATAAATGAAAGCTGAAAACATTTTATAAGAGCATAGCTAGCCAAGAATTTCATATTTATTTGATTAAGATGTTATCAAGCATCTTGTGTGTCTGAAGCCTCCCTAGTGCACTTATTAGAGAATGACAGTGAAAATGACAAGTGACATTTTGTTTTCTTCTGAGAAAAGTATGGCTCCCTTGGACTTTTTGATATGGATCTTGAAAATCCAGAGTTTCACAGCTCATGCTTTGGGAGCTTCTTTCTGCACCATAAAAAGATCAGTTGTTCATCAACTCAGAAATTGGTTGTGAAGGGTCTATGGATGAATTTGTATTATGTTATAGCCTTTCAAAATCACAGTGCATGCTTCTGCTTCCACTGGTGTGGGTTTTCAATGATTTCCAGTCAGTTTAAAGTTGTACTTGTTTTTTTTATACATTAGAGAGCTTGGGTTTTAAATGAATATGGATACTCCCACATATCTTGTTTTTACTCCCACATATCTTGTTTTTTTCTTTCCCTTATCTTTATGACTTTTATATTTGGTTTTTCAAAAAGAGTAAAAGGGACTTCCCTTTATATTAATTGCTTGCTTCAAGGACATTTTTACTCTTAGGCCTTAATGTCAATTAAACTTCCAGTATCTTTAAATGGAACACTTATCACTAAAGTGTTTGGTAGCTCATATATTTTTGATGATAAACCAAAACTTTAAAGAGATTGGTGAAGATAATATACATCAGAGAGGTTTTCTTATTTTATGAAAAATTTTTAAGTCAAATGAAGTAGCACATGGGTGACTTGTTTAAAGCAAATCAAAACAAAGGCATGTGTCTAGAACATACATGATATATTGTCCTGCACCTTTAAGTTTTAAATATTTAGTCATAAATTCTGTTATAAAGAAGAAAGAGTGTGACTCCCTCTAGAATTGATAAATTAAATTTCATGGACTGCACAAGAAATGTCTGAATGAACACAACTAAAGAAAACTGAAAATTAAAAATATCTAGACAAGAAGAAAGACAAGTGCTTCTAAGCTTATCTAAATCAAGAGCTCGGGTGTTGTGGGTTGCTGTCAGGCCTTTTCTGCTGCAGTGCAAACAGGGCTTCAGCAGAGCGAGCATGCCACATGCCACAGGCAGTGTACCATAAAGGAGGGTGCTTGTCAGGGAGAGGAAGACATGGGACCACTTCACTGAAGCAAGGATTTGTGTATTTATCTAAGCCAGACCAATATATGCCATTATTTTCTTTCTAATAAGTAAACACTTTCTCTTTAGATTTTTCAGATTGGGATTCTTCCTGTGTTAGCCAAACACTTTCCACGAAGTTGAACGTTGATGATGAGCCTCTGTCTAAACCTCCAGCACAGACCACATGTCACTCAACATCTACAAAAGGTGAAAGGACCACTTTAACACAAAAAGAGAAGGACAACACTGGCCCTGAGTTTGTAGCTAAGGAAGAGGCCTTTGAAAGTCAGGGTAAAGCAGAGGCAGCACAATACAAAAGGAGCAGTAAAGGTAACGAAGCATAGAGAATCCAATCATAGAGTCTCGGGACTTCAGGCGACTTCTGACTTTCTCAAACCATTTTATGCAAA
>PVJH01033277.1:6732-21795 GCA_004026705.1 Nesogale talazaci
AACCACGATGCTTAAGCCCACTGTGGCAGCCATTGTGCCCATCCAGCCCATGGGAGGGAGGGGAGTGTCCTCTTTTTCCTTGATGTCTGCCAGGAACTAGTCTTTCCTGAGAACACACCGAAACGTGAGCAGGTGAGGTGAAGGCACATTCTGGCCAGGATTTCTGTTGGTGGTTCTGGCAGTCCAGGTACTTTCCATAGCCGTCATTCAAAGGTACCAGGCCCCAGTCATTTAGATGAACTCTCTGACGAAGCGTCATCCAGACAGACACGCACACAAACACATCTTCAGGAAATCCTTCTGAGCTTTTCCTCCCCGGCTTTTAAGATTACCCTGGGTATTCGAGGCACCGGAATTTCAAAGGCACAGACCATGGCCAGCCCACAGAATATCCTGGGTGATCCCGCAGCCCCAGTTTTCTTCCTTCTGTAGCTCGCTGTTAGTCAGCTGCTGCCTCCCTGGGAGTTTGTCTTGGGGGTGCTATTTGGGGTTATGTTATATTCGAATGACCCCTCCTCTCGCTCGTCCCCCCTACCCTCCTCCCATCACGACCCACCAGTTGTCCTCAAGTCGATTCCAGTTCCCAACGACCTGAGCGTTTCAGAGTCGACCCGACCCTTAGGGTTCCCAGGGTCATGACCTTTAGGAAGCAGAATGCCAGGCCTTTCTTCGCTGGCAATTCTGAGTGGGATCAAACTGCCAACCTTTCGTTTCGTATCTGAGCACTCTAACAGTGTGCCACTAGGCACTCCCGCAGTTCCGAGGAATCCCGACCAAACGCACCGTGGTTCCCAACTCGTGGCGACCCTGTCAGAGGGGAGATCTGCTCCACTCGGGCTTCACAACTGTGACTCTTTGTGGACACACTGCCCCATCCACCTCCCACACTGCGGCTGTGGCTTCAAACTGCTGACCTTTCATGTGCAGTCTGAGGCTTTTGCTAATGTCTTAACCCCTTGTTGCTCCTGTTGCGTCCATTTCTTTCCTCCTCTCTCCCTTCTTCGCCCTTTGTAATGGGTTCGGAGTCTTTCTGGGTGAGGCGCACTCACTAGCTTCCTCCTGGTTGATCACAGCGTGGTTTCTCGGAGGCTGCAGCCTTGCTTGGGGGACCTTGCCACTGTGAGCCACGTCCCTCCCTGTCTTTTCTCCGCCCTCGGTTACAGCTAACCCATGAAATGTACGAGTCTTTCAAAGCTCTTTTCCTTGGAGTTGTTCCACTTCTGTGATTTTTTTCTTCCCTATTAACCATTTATTTACATACCTGTTGTTAGTACAAGGAATTTCTTTTAAAAATTTAAGCTGATATGAGAAAAATACAGAGAGACTGTTTGTAACACTGAGCTTAATGGCTGATGACATCAGAGATCTTAAAAGGCAAATCAGGAAACCAAATTCCCTTACAGCTCCAGGGCTCTGGTTCAAATGCCTTTTCCCTGGTGGTGTAAACTCATCTTAGTCTGCTGATGTACTCTGAGAGCCAGAAATGACTTCAGCAACTCTAGGGAGACCAGTGGTCCATTTCTTGTTTCTTTGGGGGTGTTAGTTTCCACCCCAGAATAGGCTTCCACTCAGCTTCCCTTGCTCCCTGGGGGGAAGCCAGCAAATGCTGCCATTTGCCCCAGGAGACTTTTCTCCCAGCTGGTCCCCAGGAGTGTCTTCAGCCAGAACAGGCCTGGGCGCTGGGTGCTGGGGAGGACCGTGGGAAGGGAGGAGCCAGGCTGACTCTCTCTCCTCTGACCAGAGGGATGGGCTTGTTCCTTTGCAGGCAGTGACTCAGTGGTGTGAATCTCCTTTGGAAAGAACAGTGGCCTGGGCTTTGAATTGCCTGCACCGAGAGATCCTCACAGTGTGGGAACGGAGGCCGTGTGGAAATGCCATGCTCTGGTTGAGTGGGACACGCCCTGATGGAAGCCCCCCAAGGCCTCTGAACGGGAAGACTGTGGCCTCTCAAGGTTCGCTGTGGAAACGCGGAATGGCGGATTTTCCACTTGAATGTCTTGTCTGTTCTCGGTGATGATGTTTTTGGTGAACATGAACTCTGCTCTCTGTGGTCGCACCCACCGGAGGCCATGCCCAGGAAGGGCTGGTGCTGGGGTCACTGGGTTTGCTGGGCACCTGACCAGTGTGGCCATCCAGTTATGTTTGGGGCCCTCCAGTGGCTGTTGGCGGAACAGCCGCAGGGATTTCCAGCTGCATATTTTCTCCCTGGGTGGCATCAATAGGTGAATGCAGAATGGCCACTAACCACATGACATAAGCTGCGATCAGGTGGCAGGGCAGATTCCAATTCCAACCCATGCCCGCCGCCCGCTAAGGTCCCAGTCTGCGTCTTTTCTTTTGGAACTTTCCTATTTGCTTGTGGAGCCATTCTCGCAGTGGGACCCATCTCCCTACTCGGCAGGCAGGTAGGTAGAAAACAGGCCATGAGAGCCCAGCAGGGCAGTGTGATGGGAGAGACAATCCAGTTCTTGGGTCCCTAGGATAGCTATCAGCTGAGTGCTGACCAGGCTCTAGGCTAGTGGTTCTCAACCTGTGGGTCGTGACCCCTTTGAGGGGGTCAAAGGACCCTTTCACAGGGGTTGCCATATTCGTAACAGTAGCAAAATAAACAGTTATGAAGTAGCAACGAAAGTCATTTTATGAAGAGGAGTTGACACCAGGGGCAGATGATGATTCGAGAATGGCAACAAATGTATAAATGTGCTTGACACAATGGATGGATGGGTTGTGATAAAGAGTTTTAAGAGTCCCCAATAAAGTGATTAAAAAAATAATAATAATTGTATGGCTGGGGGGGTCCCCAAAACATGGGGTACTGCATTGAAGGGTCACGGCATTAAGAGGGGTGGAGATCACCGCTCTAGGCCCTAAATGCTTTACACACACTTACTCGCCACCTACCCTAAATGGTGGGCGTGAAAGGCTATCGTGTGTGCAGATGGCACAGGACTAGGTGGTTTTTGTTCTGAGTTAGGTTCTTTTTTTTTTTTTGTGGCATCACTGCCTTGGTGGGAGTAGGGAACCCAGCCTTGCTCCTGGAGAGGTGCTGCTGGATTTGAACCGTCAACCCTGTGGGCTGCAGTCCTGAATTAGGTTCTTAAAGGCTGGAGTCATGACCCAGACAGTGCCAAAATGATGTCATGACCCCCATTGACAGGAAAGAGAACCACAGTTTACAGATAACTTGCCCTAGGGGAACACTAAACGCCACGTTCTTCCCTATTCTGTTATGCTGCCACTAATTCCTTAAAAACAAGGCGAATGCCCAAACTCCGGTGGGGGCGGGGGGGGGGGGAGGTGTCCCTGCGTGCCTAACCTTAGGTAATTCTCACCTGGAAACAGACTAAGCCACAGAGAGCAAGGACACGTCCTTTCATGCCACGGCTGAGCCAGCCCTTTCTCCAAAAGTAGGCAGCAGGCAGGATGTAGGTGAGGCCTACCAGGCGCCCCCACATTCGGTGGGAGTACTCCATGTACCAGATGAACTTGAACTCTGCCAGCGTCATATCATGATTCAAGCTGGGTGAAGAGGGCAGTCACAAGAGAAAAGCCAACATCAATTTAATTCTCGTTTCCCGAGGGGATGCACAAAGATCCTCAGTCATGCGATCTGGTCATTTGTTCTGCTCCTCATCAGGGACTTCAGGACCGCTTTGCGGTTGGGGTTTAGAGGGGGGGGGAACCTCACTAAAAAGTATTGAGCACACTATCAAGGAGTGAAGGACGCTGGCCGTAGCAGGGGAGCGGCAGGTGGAGGAGGGGAGAGAGAGAGTGCAAGGCCCTCAATGAGATGGGCTGGAGCAGCTCTAACAGAGCCATGGTGAGGGCGGTGCAGGACCAGGCAGCGTTTGGGTCTGTTGTGAACAGGTCGGACCCGAGGCCCCACCTCCCATTCTGTGTATTTAAGCTGCAAAAGACTCGGCGGTCTGATGGGATGTCGACTTGGCTTTCGCCACGGCTGGACTTACATTTTAAATTCTGGAAATTGCTGGTATTTCTGGAATTCTGCTTCCCATTCCTCTGGGCTGGCGGGAGGCTTCATCTCCTTTATTAAATGCCAGTCTACCATTGAGAGGCCGGACTCTGTCAACCTGAGGATGGGAAAGAACTTTTGAGTGTGCCCACCATGCCGGCCGACTCATACAGACCGTCTAACAGTGCGATGTGGATTTGAACACAGCCCCTCCAAAGGTAAATACATCATGCCATCCTTTGCTCTTGGGACTCTTTGTTCTTTTAATTTTATCATTTTATTGGGCGCTCTTAGATATCCTAACATCCCACAGTTCAGTCACATCAAGCAGTACTGTAAAATTCCTACCACAATCCGTCTCAAAACATTTTCTTTCTCCTTGAACTCCTTGATATCCGCTCCTTTTAGCTGCACCCTTCTTATTGCTTAGAATCTTGTCAGAAACGGCCGCCCTCGAGCCTGCATCTCTTTACCCTCTTAGTTCCTCCGTCCTTTCTCCTGTTCTCCCCACTTCATTCTCTAGCATCCCTTGATGGGCAAAAATCAACCCTTCGACCAAACGAACGCTCCCTACAGGAGGAAGACATTTGTTAAAAGAGGAGACCAAAACGCCCGCTTGTTTCATTTCCCCAGAACAGCCTACAAAACCTACAAAAAGTCAGGGTGGGTGCAGGGTCTGTGGTGGGAATTTGAGGATTAAGTGCTCTGTGAAGACCAAAAGGGATCTCACCAAAGAGTCTCGGCTTCTGAAAGAAGAGGCCGCTTTGAGGCCGGAGACAGGAAACGTGTAAGATGAGCTTGGAGCGAACTACGATCCCGGACAGCAAAGGGGCGGTCAGAGGTGACTGGGTCCTGTCAAAAGCCCTGGAGGCAATCTGAGAAGCTCCCCCTGACAACGACGACCCCCAGTGTGGAAATCACCATCACGTATCGGATTGAACGTTTAATCCTATGAGCCCCTGCTTGTTCGCTGTGGTCCCGTTGGCCCCACCTCACGGGCACTCCTTGCATCATGGCCTTGCACCCACAGGGTTTTTGGGGACTGATCCTCAGACGTCGAAGACCAAGCCTTGACTTTACTTTACTCTGGAAGCTCTGCCGACCCTGGTTCAGCAGCTCGGCAACAGTCAGTCTCCGGGGGCGCACAGGAGGTGCCCGGGCCGGGAATGAATGATTTCTGAGAACACAGGCATCGCATCGGTCACTTGGGGAGGGCTCAGATGAGAGGGAACTCTTTTGAAAAATGGGGAAATCATCCAGGCTTCATTTTTGTCTTTCCCACATCAGTTGCACCAAATGGTTGATATGGGGAGACAACTTGCTCTTTATAACACTGAGCCACTAAAAACATAAATAGTGAGGGCTGAGCCCCGGTGGCGTCGTGGTTGTGTGTGACTGCGGCCCACTGGGTTGGCGGTTCAAATCCAGCAGCAGCTCTCCAGAAGCAGGGCTGGGCTTCCTACTCCCACCAGAGGGCAGTGATGCCCCCCCCCCCAAAATAAATATTGAATGACGGTGCATGACTCTGGTGGAAGAATCCCCATTCATCTGTCGGTTCGTCGGCAGAGGCTTGTGGGCAGCGAGGATGACCGTAGCAAGGCGACTACTGATACTTCCACCAGGCTCAAGCTTAGTGGACAGGGCCAGGGGAGTTTCGGGACTGAGATCCGCTAAGAGGAAAGCCTCAGAGGTGATCTACTTCCAAAATGAGTCCATGAAAAGCTCCTGGATCAAAACTGGACTCTTGTCTACTGTGGTGCTGGGGACAAACCCTGGCGGTGGGCGGCATTCACAGCACCCAGTCATGGCAGCTGTGCGCTCAGCGGACCCCCATGTCTGAGGGCGTGGTGTCCTGTGGTCCATGGAGCCGACCAGAGGGCAACTCACCAGAACACAATGAGACGGCAGAATCTAAGGCCTGCCATCAGACACGATTGAAGTTAATTTCCCCCCACCCCTGCGATGGATTTCATCTACCAGTGAACAAGGGCTGGAGCCAACGGGGCAGGTTCCAGGCCACCAGGTTGCAATCAACAAAATCCAGCTGGGGCCCACTCACTAGGACAAATGACTTGGAGTTCTACCGCAATAGCAACCGACAAACTACAAAGCGAGGAGGGGAAGGGGAGAGCAGGGAGACCATGATCTACGATGATAACTTTCAGTGTAATTCCAATCTTAGTATAGTGCTGCGGAAGCGAGCATGTTAGTTTTTGTTTTGGGGCATCACTGCTCTATGTTGGTGGGAGTAGGAGGCCCAGCCTTTGCTCCTGTGGAGCCGCTGCTGGAATTGAAACTCCATCCCCGTGGGCCGCAGTCCCGTGCACAACCACTATGCCACTGGGGCTCAGCCCAGCAAGCATGCTTTCAGTATAATTCAAACAAACTTTTTTTTTTTTAAGGAGAGGGAGCAGGGGAAAATAGAGCCAACTCTAAACTGAAGGTAAACCATCAAGAACATGTTCCTTGCTGGGGACTCAGCGTTTCCATCTATAAAATGTGCGTGGCAGGCCAGACGTTCTCTAAGGTCCCCTCTCCCTGAAGCATCCTGTGATTTCTACTCATGACCAAATGACTTCCTGGCGGTCACTCACCTCGTTACTCCACCGAGGATGACTGCTCCGGCCACTGTCCCACTGCACACGAGGAGCCATCGGCCCACCACACGCTCAGCAGCCTTGGAGGGAAGGGACACTGCACCCCTTCCAGGCTGCACAGCTACTTCTGAGAGGGTGCTGTACTGGCCTGGCCTCAGTGGGCGCCTGAGCCTGCAGCTGCGACCACACTAAGAATCAAGACAGAGAAATAAATCACAGCAGCTGTTGATATGCACACCTGCCCACCCCCACCCGGTCTGGCCAGTGTCTACACTCCCTCTATGGCTTCCTGCACCCACCCCCTAACTGGTTTCCCTGGGTCTGTTCTGGTTCACTCTAATCCACCCCCCTCCCCAAGGAGTACAGCGAATATCTGCACACCTAGCTCCAATTTCACTCCACATACTCAAGCAGGGTTGTTTTCTTTCTTCTCTAGATTTTTAAATCCAGTGTTTGACTGGAACCCTCCTTGTCCCTTGATTAACAATTCTGACCGCAGATCTCAGCCTAAGGGTCACCTCCCCTGACAAGTGTTCCCAGTCCTTCCCAAGTCTGCACCAGGACCATCAATGCTAGGTGCAGTTAAGGGATAAAAGGACTTACAAACTTTCTGAGGCCTTCTCAGACACCTCCAGGTTTCCTCCTGCTCTTGTATTTCCTACTAAGAGGCCCTTTCCCTCCTGCAGCCTTCATTGTCACAGTGCCCTCCACTGGCAAGGCCTTGGTAAAGACTTGGCCAATGAATTTAATAAGTGCATGAATTCTGCTCTTCTTCAGGACAGGTACCTTGTCGTATTTTTATTCCCACTCCTAATCTGTAATAACCACTCAGTAATTATTAATTTACGGAATATACGTCGTCTGAGTTCAAAGACCCGTGTTCCCTTTCCTCTGCTTTTAATGTGCCTTCGTAACCTGAACCCATCAGTGACATGTGTCAATTTCTTTCTCTGGGAATGGGGGTTTCCCCTCGGATCCTGAGTATGTGGAGGGCTTTTTAGCAAAGATCAAACACACAGATAAAATCGATCGTGCTCTCATTTTACACTAGGCGCTGGTTGACTGTAACCCCCCTCCTTTTTTGCTGGAATACGACGTATCTTTTAATTACTAAATCATTTGATTGGGGACTCGTACATCGCTTATCACAATCCACACACACATATATTGTGCCAAGCACCTTCACATGCCTACTGCCCTCCTCATTCTCAAACCGTCTGCTTTCCCGATCGCAACCTTTTAATGCTCGCAAGAACCTGATGAGGCCGGCATTGCTATGCCCATTTGACGGAGAGGAAGACGCGATAGGGCCGGATTGAAACCGAGGGACGTGATTACAGAGAATCTTCGTCGAGGGCAGGGGGCCGCAGGCGTGCGATGGGGGGGGGGGGGGCTGACGCTCCACTCGGCCGCCTCCCCGCTCCTCCCCACGGCCCGAAGCCCCGCCGGGTGCCTGCGCTACCTGTGCTCGGGGCGCCGCCCTGGCAACCAGGAGCGGGAGGCTCGGGCGCCCCACGCAGGCCTTCCAGGGAGGCCCGAGCAACCGCTGCATGCTGAGGGCGGGGCACGGACGCCACCTCCACACCCGACCCCTGCGCGGTCCTCCTGTCTTGCAGCCCCGAAGGGAAAAGCCCTCTGCGGCCACGCCGAAGCAGCCTCCCCGCTCCTCCGGAGGCCGCGCCGGGCTGTGGCAGCCACTGCGCCTGCGCGCGGGCCCCGGCCGCGCGAGGGCTGCTGGGACGCGGGCGTCGGGGCCGCGCCTTCCGGGGCGCGCGCGGCCGTTGAGGACGCGCTCCTCGGGAGGCGCGCGCCCGCGCTCAGCCCGGGTGGAAACAAACGAGAAGGGGGCCGGCGAGCATGAAGAGGCAGAGGGGCTCCTCGGAGCGGAAACGGGCGCGGATACCGCCGGGGACCGCCGGTGCGGAAGGTGGGGGGAGGGGCGGGCGGCAGATCCCGGCCCGGGGGCGACCCCTTGCCAAGTTCGCGCAGCTTTCCCTTGCGGCTTCCCACGGGAGGACCCGGGGGGGGGGGGGGGGCTGTCGCGGGAGGCGCCTCCTGACATTGTGGGTTCGGATCCCGACGGCCCCCCGCGAATTGTTGTGCGACCTCCTTTGCCCAGGCCCGACTTCTCTGCGCCTCACGCCCTTCGAGGATGCCGGCCCCTGGCTTCCTGCGACAGTGACATGTCAGGCGCTGAGCACAGTAACTAGCTCGTGCGGTCGCTCCCGGGACAGGGGTCGGGGTGGCTCCCTGCGCCGCACAGCGCACCCTAGCGGTAGAGCTGGTGGCCGCGCCGAGCCCGCTTGTGAAATCCCTCCCTCCTCCTTCCCTCCTCCCCCCTCCCTCCTCCCTCCTTCCCCCTCCTCCCTCCCTCCAAACCAGCGGTTCTAGGTCTCCCACTTTTAGGGAGGAGCACATCAAAGCTTAAGTTAGAAAAGAAAACCCAGGAATCTAAATATATATACACACATATATATATATTTGTTAAAAAATAGCCCCCAGTGTGACACGCGTAGTCATTTAAAGCCACTTTAAAGAAAAACGAAAATGACTCTCTTTTCTAAACACAAGAAAAGTGGCAATCTTTTTGCTCTCGGGCTTCACGGAAGGCAGCCAGATTAGATTCTCAGACTTGTTTCTGTCCGCATTGCGTCCCCGGAAACAGCCTCCGGGAAGCCACCATGGCAGGTCTCCTCTGTCCTGCATCCACAGCAGGGAGTGACCAGTGAGGCTGTTCTTAAGAGTCTCTGTCTCGCACACACGGGGGTGGGGGACCTACTGCCTAACTCACCGTTCCACTCTATGCTTGTGAGAGGGGTGAAACAGACAAATCAAAAAATTTTTTGGGGGGGGGGGCATCACTGCTCTCCGGCGGTGGGAGTAGGAGGTCCAGCCCCACTGCTGGAATCGAACCTCCGTCCCAGTGGGCCGCAGTCCCACGCACAACCACGACGCCACCGGGGCTCAGCCCAGACAAATCAAATCTTAAACTGAGAAACAAAACACCCCACTCCCACCCCCAAACCTTCATTATTGTCTCGTGGATCCCAACACCTAGGGACCTTAATTTGCACTGATGGTTTGCACTCACCTGTTACTCTAACAGTTGTTTGAAACCAGTGCCCATCAGGCCTTAAAGCCTGACTCCTGGCCCTATTTTGTCAGTTTTCAGAAGCAGGGATCTTTCTCAGTACTGCTTGAACAGAGGAGGGGGGGTCTTCAAAAAGCCGTGGACACCTTTCGTTATCTCTTCACTCCATTTCCCACGAACTTTTCGAAACCTCCTCGGATGTTTCAGATGTATGCAGTTTCACAGTCACCAGCGCGACCATGAACTTAGAACTTGACTGCCTCCTTGGGTTCCAGTGCGCTTGTCTACTTTGGGTACTATTGGACATTTGCGTGTTGGAGCTTGTTCTGTGTGGGTAGGGCTCTCATGAATTCGCATGGTCCCCCGTGTGTTCTAGGAGCGGAGAATGGATTTCTCCTGGAAGTGTGTGTTGATTCCGTGGAGTCAGCAGTGAATGCGGAGAGAGGAGGTAAGAGAATGTTAGAGGGCTCAGTTATCCGCAGTCCCTTTGAAGAGTCTTCACATGAACCCTGTGGACTGGCCTTGGGGACCCCGGTGATTTCTGAGGATCCTAGTAGCCCTTTGAGAAACAGACAAGCCAGGAGAGACTCTGAAGAGCAGCAGTGTGATCACTGTTTCACTCTGTTGTGTGCCCAGGGTCACGCTGCTGTGGGAACCTACTTGATCTCCCCTGGGAGATCACATTGTGAGTCAAGCGTCTATTATAGTGATCGTAATCACTGATTTCATTTACTATGTAACTTCGAAAAGATGTAGCTTTTCTTTTTTTTGGGGGGGGGTGTATCACTGCCCTCTGGTGGTGGGAGTAGGAGGTCCAGCCTTTGCTCCTATGGAGCTGGAATTGAACCTTCATCTCAGTGGGCCGCAGTCCCGCGCACAACCACTACGCCACCGGGGCTCAACCCAAGATGTAGCTTTTCAGATGAACATTGATTTAAAGATTTCAGAGACGTGTTGCCATTTTCATTAGGACTTTTTAACATTGTGTGTGGATGTATATAATTTGATTATATATAATTTGAATCTCTTTGTGTGTGTTGACCTCATTGGTGTTCTTTCTTTTACCTCTTTAGCTTCTAATATCCATTACAGTGACTCTTTAGAACTCATAGACAAAATTCATGATTAAGGGGTTTTTTGTTTTTTAAAAATCATTTTATTGAGTGCTTTTATGTTTTTTTTTCACAATCCAGACATCCATTGTGTCAAGCACTTTTGTATATATGTTGTCATCATCATTCTCAAAACATTTTCTTTCTACTTGAGCCCTTGCTATCAGCTACTCATTTCCTCCTCCCTTCCCCACCTTCCCTTCCTCAAGATAATTTACATTTCTTTTTTCATATCTTACACTGTCCAGTGTCTCTGTCCCCCAGGGAGGGGGTTATGTGTAGATCCTTGTGATCAGTTTCCCCTTGAAGAGACAAATCTTAAGGGAATCGTTTTGGAGCCCTGGTGATATTCTCAGGTGGGCATTGGAGTGCTTCCCAGCAGCTCTGTGGCAGAAAGGTGAGGTTCTGGATTTCTGTCAAGATGGATAGCCTCGGCTGAGCCTTGGTGGCATAGTGGTTGTGTGCAGGACTGCTGCCCACAGGGTTGGCGGTTCAAATCCAGCAGCAGCTCTCCAGAAGCAAGGCTGGGCTTCCTATTCCCACCAGGGCAGTGATACCAAAAAAGAAAAAAAAAGATGTATGGCCTCAGTATACAACCTTGGTGTAGGATTACGAGTTGGAATTGACTTAATGGTGGCAGGTTTGGGCTTTTGTTTTTCGCGTAGCTTGCAGTCACTTTTCACATTTGGCTCTGAGTAATAATGTGGGTAACAGAATGTAGTAGGTGGGTTCGTTTTACAGCTCATTTTCTCTCAGACATTTTCTAAGGCACTTTGTTCTGCGTTTGAGGGGGAAATGTAAGTGACTGTTTCATTTGAACTCCTAGACGAGTAACTTTGGAATCATGCTTTCATCCCAGGTGCTGGTCGGATCGAATTATGCTCGGCTTTACTGGAGGGAGGAACCACACCCAGCATGGGTAAGTCTACATTAATCAGAGAATTTGCATTTGATATGCTCCTTCTTTGTGAGATCCTTTACACGATCAATTTGGCATGCCTACCTTTGTAAAAAATGGAACATCCATCAAATTCTTCATCAAATAGATTCTTTTCTCCTCACACATCAAAAAGTTGTTAACATGGGCTCTGGTGGCTTTCCTCATGCTTTTTGAATGCATCAACATCCCAATATTTCCCATCTTCCTCCTTCAGAGACTCTAACTCCATTTATATCGGAGGTGCTTCAGGTTGTCCCACAGCTCACTGGTGAGCTGCCTTTTTTTTTTATTCCTTTCAGTGTCCTTGTGCTGTGGGTCATTGTGGAGCGTTTTTGGCTGTTTTCAGGTTCACTAGCTATTCTGCGATGTGGATCCTGCTGCTAATACCATCTTGTATCTTTTTTCCCATCTCACACATCATAGTTCTCATCTCTAGAAGTTTCCTTGAGTCTCTAAAAACATATTTCCCCAGTCTCTTCTCAACTTTTTGAGCACATATCGTTCTAAAAACTCTTTTCATGATCTTTATCACTTAGTTGTAATATTCGTAGGTTGTTTTTTGCTTGCTTGAGGTATCATATTTTCCTGTCTGGTAATGTTTTTTTATGCTGGGCATTGTGAATTTCACTTTACTAGCTAATAGGGTTTTATTTTCTTCTGAATGTCTTTGAGCCTTATTCTGGGATGCAGTGAGGTTGGAAACAATTTCACCATTTTTTTTGGGGGGGGGGGCATCACTGCCTTCTGGTGGTGGGAGTAGGAAGCCCAGCCTTTGCTCCTGTGGAGCTGCTGCTGGATTTGAACCTCCATCCCAGTGGGCCGCAGTCCCGCACACAGCCACTGCACCACCGGGGCTCAGCCTCAATTTCACCATTTTAAGGTTTGTTTGTTTGTTTGTGGGCATCACTGCCCTCTGGTGGGAGTAGGAGGCCCAGCCTTGCTCCTGGAGAGCTGCTGCTGGATTTGAACCGCCAACCCAGTGGGCTGCAGTCCCGTACACAACCACTTTGCCACCGGGGCTCAGCCCCCATTTTAAGATTTGTTAGGCTCAGTCTAGAACTAATTTTTCCCCACCCCTGAGGGTAGAGTCTTATGTGTATTCTACCCCTTGTACCATGGATCTTGATGGTTTGTCTGGCAGTGGGGAACAGGCAGTCATGAACCTCAGACACTGTTCCTTAGAGCCCTTGCACCCATGCGCTCATTAACTTAGCTGCATAGCCGAGGGAAGCTCTTCGCAGACCTCTAGAGTTCTTTCCTCCTTCTTGGTCCGCTCGACAAACTCTGGCCACCCTGGACTGCCAGTCATCACAGTCCTGTCTTCTCAGTTCAGAGGGTTCTCTGGGCTCTATCTGCGATCTCTGTCCCTGCATCGCGACCTGGGAACTTGCAATGCCGGATTCTGAGTCACTTATAGGACTCAACCTTGTTCAGGCATCACTGCCCTTGATTGTGCGATGTCCAGTGTCTTGCAAACCACTGTTACATGCCATGGTATCTATTTATTGGTCATTATAGGCAGCGGGGTGTGTGTGTGTGCGCGCGCATGCGCACACGCATGCATATGTACACGTAAATCTAGTCTGTTGTTTTGTCTTGGCTAGAAATAGACATTACTATTAAAAATGCTTTGATTTCTAAAATATGCTACTTTGAGATTGATAACTTTTTTTTGCTATAAGAGTTATATTTGTACTCCACCAGAGGGCAGTGATGCCCCCCCCCAAAGAAAATTTAAAAAATAAAATATATTTTAAAAATAGAGTCATATTTGTTGGGGCTGGGCCCTGATGGCGTAGTGGTTATGTGTGGGACTGGGGCCCACTGGGCTGGCGGTTCAAATCCAGCAGCAGCTTTCCAGGAGCTGGACCACCTACTCCCACCAGGGTAGTGATGCCCCCCTCCCCCCAAAAAAGAGTTATATTTGTATACACAGCAGCCTTTAGAGTCATCTCAGTGTTTACAATGGCCATCCCTTTGTAAACTTTCTCAACTGTAAGTGGTTTCATTTTTGTTTCTGCAGTACTAATCAGGACTTACTTCTTGGAGCTGGAATTGTTGCTCTCCCATGCAACGTGTGGGTCCTCTTAGCAAAGAAGGGAGAGGAAACTCAACTAATACGCAAACAGCGAACAGTGCTTGTCACAGATCTTATTGAGTTTGGGGGTGGGCACAAACTTTGTCATATTTGGGTACTTCTGTTCATCCTGCTCGGGAGGAAGATGGGGCTTTCTGCTGTCATAGGGAAGTACAGTCCCAGGGACTCGCACGGCAGCCCCGCCCTGCCCTGTAGGGTCGCGCTGAGTGGGCAGGGACTAGAGGGCAATGCGTTTGGTTTTCTGGACTCCTAAACATTTTGAATAAAATCATAAATAAATAAAACTTTGCTCCCCTTTACATAGCATCTTTCAGAAAGAAGTCTTTGCTAGATATGTCTTTGCATATGTAAGGGTCATAAACTTCGAAACAATGTAACAATATTTGTAAAACTAAAAGCAAGTCACTTCCTACCCATGGCATTCCCATGGGGCAGAGTAGGGCTGCTCCATGCGATTTGATGACTGTGACCCTTATGGACGTAGACAGCCAGGCAGTGCTTCTCTGTCATGCTTCCTTGGATGCAAATCACCAACCTTTAAATCAGCAGCAGAGGCTGAGCCCCGGTGGCGCAGTGGTTGTGTGTGGGACTGTGGCCCACAGGGTTGGCGGTTCAAATCCAGCAGCAGGTCTCCAGGAGCAATGCTGGGTAGCTCCCACTCCCACCAGAGGGCAGTGATGCCCCCCCCCCAAAAAAAAAAACAAAGCAAAACAAAAAAGCAGAAACTCAATGGTAGGGAATCCACTGGCAGAGAACCGACTGAGCTTGGGCGTTATTACACTCTTCAGATGCCACAGGCTGGTCAAAACCTTTTGAGCCATCAGGGTTTAATTGAATTAGCTAACAAATATTTTTTGGGGGGGAGGGGGCATCACTGCTTCTGGTGGTGTGAGTAGGAGGCCTAGCCTTTGCTCCTGTGGAGCCGCTGCTGGAATTGAACCTCCAACACAGTGGGCTGCAGTCCTGTGCGCAACCACTACGCCACCGGGGCTCAGTCCCCCAACAGATATTTTTTAACGTGTGGCATCTCCATTCCGTTTTCCCAATTACTCATTTTTTTTTTTTAATATAGGCATCACTGCCCTCTGGTAGGAGTGGGAGGCCCAGCCTTGCTGCTGCTGCTGGATTTGAACCGCCAAGCCAGTCGGCCACAGTCCCGCACGCAACCACTACGCTACCGGGGCTCAGCCCTTTCCCAGTTACTCTTGTTTGTTTTTTTCAACCCTTGTCTCTCCTTTTACTTACCTTCTAC
>PVJH01033278.1:0-21728 GCA_004026705.1 Nesogale talazaci
CAAGCAAATATGTGTTGGAAGAGAGCAGAGTCAAAAAACAAAGGTCCTGAAACTTCATGTCACACACTTTAAACAAGTTGTCAGTCGGGACCTTTCTTTGGAAAAGGGCACCGTGGCTGGGAAAGCAGAGGATCAGTGAAGAAGAGCAAGACTCTCATGGAGATGAGTTAACTCAGTGCTTGCAAAGATAGGTTGAAGTCTTGCAATGATTAAAGGAGGGTACCAAAAGAAACAAAAAACAAACAAAAAAACACGCCTGCCTGACTTCCATCAAGTCCCCATAGGACTGAGTAGAACTGCTCCTACCTAGATTGTTCATTCCCTAGATTGTAACTGTTAACTAGAGCAGAAAGCCTCGTTTTTCTCACAGGGAGCAGTGGGTGTTTTTGAACTGCTGATCTTAGGATCGAAACCCCATGGGTAACCACTACACCACAGGGCTATGTGATGATGGCACCGGACTGGATATTGTTTTGTTCTACTGTGAATGGTAGTTATGAATTGGAGTCAACTCAACAGGACTTAACAGCAATGGCCATTAATTATAAAATTTTCTGAGTTTAATTTCCTCCATTTTAAAGAATCAATAGCAATAAAATACAATGGGGTGGGCTATTTAACTCTCTAGGACACCATATGGAATGGGGTAAGTATTGGTCTACTTCGCCAACACTCCTTCTCTTGTCTATGGAAGTAAATACTTTTTAATCATTCAGGTGAATATAAGATCCACTTGCATTATAAAGTTTTGATGCATTTGGAATCAAAACAGAAATTGTCATTGCAGAAATCAGATAAAGCACACCTCACATAGAGTGACTCCGTAATTGATTTTCCAGTGTCATGATGCTGGGCAGAGCTCGCATGGCAAATAATCCCAGATCTCATTTCCCTCACTTACAGCTGGAGTTTGAAATAGTTCTTCCTGGTGGGTTCATGGTGGTTTCCCCTAAGTATCATGGGATGGTAATGCCTTCCCAAATGGCCTTTGATAAACATTCACAGCAGTTTTCTCACCTACTTCCATAAAAACATTTCAATCTCGAGAAAAAGAAACTGCTCCTTCATTTGGAACAGCTGAAAAGTGGAACCAAATGGAAAAACCCAAAGCTGGTCAGAAGTTTCTAAATATGAAGAAGTGTCTCTTCCTTTCTCTACTCAGATGCAAAAACTGTGTCAAGTCACCTGGGTTTTTAATGACCACAGGTAAGCCACAGCAGGTAAATATGCAGGAAACGAACTCTCTGTGTTGATGTAGCTATCAGTGACTTTTATTGGGGACTTTATAAAAAAGATATTTATAAGGAAATATAAACGTACATGACAGACCATAACATTTTCTTGCTGCAAGGTAACTTAACCTTTCTCTGCTCTATCTGCAATCCCTCCTCCCAGACTTGTATAGTTCAGGTGGCAGAAAATAAATTGTTATCACACCTTGCTCGGTATTTAAAGAGGCAGAGCCCAAACAAACTACACCAAGGGTAGCTACAGTGCCACAGGTCCAGCCCAATAGAAACGCTCTTCAGATTGACAGTGCTGCTCACTGGTGCAATGTGGGGTCTGCAACCTGTGGGTCCCCTTCATCCTTGCCCCATGTAACAAGGCCCCACTTACCAGTTTCAGCATAATCATCTTGTCCAGATTCCTGAAACTTATCACTTCAGTACAAATCTTTATATGGCAAGCATTTGTGGTGCCATTTTCTTAATGAATTTGCCTGTTTCTATGACCTGAGATTGAAGTGTACTAAATGTCATAGGAGCCCCTCTTACGTAATCAGTTATTAATAAACCAGGGAATTGTAGAATAGACAAGGAACTCAGAAAAGTATTTCACTCCTTACATTCAACCCACTTATACATGAACTTTTAAGAGGATATGTGGCTTCCTCATTGGACAATATGTTATCCAGGATAATATAGCCTACCGCTCTCAAAATCTGGGTCCCCTCATTCTAGAGTATACAGAAATTGCCAGTAATATTAGATTACTGGTGCTTGCTCTTCTCTTTGTCTGACATTGTCTGCACTTAGATTCCTCTATTCCCCATTATCTTACCTACATCATGGGTCTGCTCAATTGTCACTTTCTCAGGAAGGTTCTCACTGAGGATCTATCTACAATTGTCCATCTACTCCTCGGCATTGCTTTTACATTTTCATTACTTTCTCACCATGGCATTGATTGCCTGCAACATATGATGTGTGCATTTATTTTATTACCAGTGTCCTTCTTCATAAAATGTTGCAGTCTCAGAAACCCCCAGAAGGTTGCCATGGGTGAGTATTGACACTATGGCAGTGAGTTTGATTTTATGGTCCTCCTATCATCAGAATGTAACTTCCATAGGGAAAAAGATTTTGTCTGCTTTTTTTTTACAGCTGCATTTCTATTATAGAGCAATGCTAACAAATAAAAACTATGCGTGGGAGCAGTGATAAATCAAACACTGTTGTGAATGATTAAAATTTATCAGAAATTTGATTGCCAAAAATTAGCTCATATTCTATTCAAGAATCGACATTGCTACTTTATTTTTGCTGCTTCTTGGTGAAGAAGTTTAAGAAATAGTTAAGTAAATACCTCTTTAGTTAAAAATCTGTAAAGTTAAGCTTTACCTAGGTATTTTGTAGCATAAATTTGACTTTATATATATGAAATGGTGGTTGTCATATAAGACATCTGTAAGCAAATTTGAAAGAGGCATTATGAATAATAGCTAATAAAAGGTTTTTATCTATCTTCTAAGATTGTATGATTCCTATAATATGCAAGTAATAACAAGTGAACAACATTGATGATGGTAGCATTTTACCCAAATGAAAAGTGACAATGTGATTCACATGGAAGACAATTATCAACATTTGACTCATGTTTCTCAAACTGTGACCTGTAGATTTTCCAGATAGTAAGAGTTATATCTCCCCTGGCCATACACACCTTAAAAGGAGGTAGATTCTAATAAGATATCACTCCTCTTGAAGATTAAGTTCTGTGAGTATCTGTTGTAAAAATATATGATTCACTCACTCCTGATTGATTCCCAGGTAGACCAAGAGTGCTTTTTGTAGATTACTTCTTTGGTTCGAGGTCACCAGTTGTTGGACTACGTGTCTTATTCTGATGATTTGCCAATGGCTGTGATGCTGGGAGCTATGCCACCAGGAAGATCACCCCTGGTGATCAGATTTCAGAGAAGTCTCCAGACTAAGAATAGAAAGAAAAAAGCAGACTGCCCACTTCTGAGTAGTTAGTTGTTGAAAAGCTTATGGATGGGTGCAGATCACTGGCCCCTCAGGTTGGAAAAATGCTTAAAAGAGCACTGGAGAAGCCCTTCCTCTTCAAGGTCGAATCACCCTTGATGATGTGGAGGGAGCCAACTTTCCAGACATTCCTGTGCTGGTAGGCATGATTCAAAATGAGATCCCTGCAAGTGTTCATAAATATTCTAGTCATGTACCATACAAAGGAAAATTTGAAATTGTCAACAATGAAATGGAACATAAACATTGATACCCCAGGCATTAGTGAGCAGAACTCAATTGGAATTGGCCAATTTGAATTAGGTCATCAAATAATTTACTATTCCAGGATGAGTCATTCAAGAGGAAAAGTATCTTATTAATATCAAAAGGAACATTATGATGTCAATCTTGAAAAACAATGCTGAGTGTGATACAATAATAGCTATATGCAAACAAGGAAATCTAGTTCATGCATTTATTATTTAAATTCTTATACCAAACACTAATGCTAGTAATGAAGAACTTGAAAAGTTCTACCAAGTACTTCAGTCTGAAAATAATCAAACACGCAATCAAGATGCAGCCATAATGATTGATGACTGGAATACAAAAAGTTAAAAAAAGGGAGAGACAGTAGTTGGAAAATATGACCTTGATGATAAAAATAGAGTTGAAGATCACATGATGGAATTTGCAAGATCAAAGACTTCTTTATTACAAATACTTTTTTCCTTCAGCAACACACGTGGACTTCACCAAGTGGAATATACAGATATAAAACAGACTATATCTCTGGGAAGAGATGATGAAGATATTCAATATCAGCAGCCCAAAGAAATCCAGAGATCAACTGGGGAACTGGCCATCAATTTCTCATATGTAAGTTCATGCTGAAGCATAGAAAAATTAAATCAAATCCACCAGTTCAAAATACAAACTTGAGTATATCCACCTGCATTTAGAGACCATCTCAAAAACCGATTGGGTTCTTTGAACACTAGTGACAGAAGATATGATGTGCTAAAGGAAGACATCAAGAACATCATACATAAAAATGACAAAAGATCATTAAGAAGACAGGAAAGAAAGACCAAAGTGGATGTCAGAAGAGACTCTGAAATTTACTATTGAATATAGAGTACCTAAAGAAAATGGAAGAAATGATTAGGTAAGAGAGTTAAATAAAAAAACTTCAAAGGGTAGCCCAAGAAGACCAAGTAAAGCATGATAATGTGTAAAGACCTGGAGTTATAAAACCAAAAAGGAAGAATAAGTTCAGTATACATCAGTGTGAAAGAACTGAAGGAAAAAAAATGCAAGTCTTGAGTTGAAATACTGAAGGATTCCACAGTCAAAATATTGAGCAATGCAAGAAACATCAAAGGATAGGAAGGAAATGCAAAATCATTCTACCAAAAACAGCTGGCTGGTGTTCAACAATTTGAAGAGTTAGCATAAGCTCAAGAACATATGGTGTTAAAGGACGAAGTCCAAGCTGCCCTGATAGAATGCAAATATCATCTATAATAAGAAATTTGGAAGACATCTACCTAGACAACTAACTGGAAGTGATCCACATTTGTGCTCATTCCAAAGAAAGGGGACCTCAAAGATGCAGAAATTATTAAACAATATCATTGATATCACATGCGTGCAAAATGATTCTGAAGATAACGTTCTTAATGGTTGCAGAAACACATTGGCAGGGAGCAGCCCAAAACAAGCGATAACATTCCTGGGGAAATGCCAGAAAGACGGCTACTTGTGTTTTATTGACTATGCAAAAGCGCCAGGGTCTGTGGGTTGGAACAAATTATGGAAAAAAGAATGGAAATTCCAAAAGACTTAGCAGTGCTCAGGTGGAAGCCGTACAGAGATGGTCAAAAACTGTCAGAAGACAGTCCTTCAAACAGAATGAGGGAACGCTGCATGATTTAAATCAGGATGGCTGTTTGCCTGGGTTATAATCTTTCATCTTACTTACTCAATTTGTGTGCTCAGCAAGTAATCCAAGAAGCTAGGCGATCTGAAGAAGACTGTCCCATCAGGATGTAAAATAGAAAACCTTCGTCAATATCTTGGGACATGCCGAAAATAAACCACTTCTTGACGACAGGGAAGAATGTCTTATGCGCTTGCTGATGATTATCAAAGACTGCAGCATTCCGTATGAATTCTATCTCCATATAAAGAAAAAATATATACATAATTGGACCAATAGACAAAAATCATGACAAAAAGAGAAAGGCTTTACATCGTCAAAGTTTCCTGTAACTTGGATACAATCAACAATCCTGGGAACAGCCGTCAAGAAAATTAAATGGCATGCCACACCGAGCAAATCTGGGGCACACGATGGATTTAAAGTGTGAAAGAACAGCAACGCCACTCTGAGGATGATGTGCTCCAGACCCAAGCCATGGAATTTTCAATCTCCTCATATGCAGGCGGTTGTGGAAACTGGGTGTTGAATAGAGAAGACCGGAAAACGGACAGAAGAATAATCAAATATATCTTGGAGGGAATGCAATTAGAATGTCCTTAGAAGCAAGGATGGGGAAACTCTTTCTGATTGCGATAGACCTCTTCTCAGGAGGGACAAATCCTTGAAAAAGGATAATGATTGGTAAAATAGACAGCAAAAGAAGGAGGGAGGCACTCTGGGGAAGGATCAGCCTTGTGGCTGCAACAGTGAGATTAAACCACTGGGCCCTTTTTTGTTCCAAGGACCATAGAATTGTTAAGAGTTGGGACCAATTCAAAGGTGCTAACAACCAGGGCGTATTGATGTATGAAGAGAGATCAATATTTTGCAGAGTACCATTAGAAAATTAATACATTCAGCCTGTTGCTACCCCAGTTTTCTCTACCTTTTTTTTTAAAAATTTTTTTGGGGGGCATCACTGCCTCAGAAGGTCATGGGCGCTACCCAGTGCCACTCCTGAGAGCCGCCACTGGATTTGAACCACCAAGCCTGAGGGCTACACTCAACCACTTACGCCACCGGGGCTCAGCCCCTCTACCTTGGTTTTGAAAGTGAGAAAAGAAAAAAAAATTAAGAAAGAAGAGGTTGAGTGTCTCTCCCCAAGTTGCTTCATACCTGAAATCTATCTGAGGATGTAATCTGGCTATATGCTGGATATTTGGATCCAGGAGGTGAAGGAGAAATCCAAGTCAAGGGAATTGATCATGTCACACTGGTGAGAATCCAGCTACTGGTAAGTCAAATCTTAAAGATTGTAGAACAATCTAGGAAATTCTAGGAAGGATCCAGAATAGTGTCTCACATCATACCTTGTAATTAACATTCTTGGCCACTTTTCATTTTCTTAGAGATCATTCTCAATGAGCAAGTCTCTTTTCTCTTTCTCTTTGTAATTGTCATCACAAAAACAATTATGGTCACTTTTGTATCCACACTAGTGGGACCTTTGCTGGTATTGCAGACCAATTGAAATAAAGACTGTGTTAACAGTAAATAAGTGACTCTTTTGTTTCTTCTGAATATTGTACACCTAACAGAATAAAAATTCTTCCCACATATGTCTTAGTCAACACATTGTATATTTCCATGCATTTAAAAAGTACCAGGCCAATCATTTATGTTTCCCTAGGTCCTATGTTAATACGGTTCAAACTCCTATTTATTTTTTAAATATACCTCACAGTGTATCACATTGAAATATCTCAGATAAACCTAACATATCTCTAGGTGATTACACTCCATGGTGCAATTCCTATAATCAGTTTGGCATACAAGGTTATTTTCTTTGAGATACTTTTGCTTTCAGAAAGATATCTCATTTTTTAGGGCTTACAGAGTACTACACAAATGCACCACACATGATTTCATTAACCCACACATCCACATTTTTCAGGAAAAAGATGTGGCACTGGACTACTGTAAAGAGTCTTAGGAATAGCACGGGCAGTTTGATTCTACAAGGAGTCCACTCAGTGCTAGCATCCATTGGGTTACAGGACAGTGAAAATGCCTCACTGATCCAGTGTTAAGTGTTCCTTGGCTAATTGAAAGGCAATTGGTTCCAACCTAGAAGCTGGTCCCCAAGGGAAAGATGTGGCAGTCTGCTCCTCTAAAGAGTCCAACCTTAGCAGTCCTACAGGGCATTTCTAATCTGCCGGATTAGGTTTTAGGAGTCAGGTTTTGGTTCAATAGCAATGAGCTTAATAGACAACCATTTAGATTAGAGAAGACATATAAAATAATAAAAATAGTTACTGCTGTGAGCAATGCAACAACGCATATCTTTTGATCCTAGCTAGGCATTGAAACATTGAAGTCTTAAATGATACATTTTAAAACTTAACTATGGCCAAGTTTTCATCCCTAAATCACCCATCATGCAACATGGAGCATATTTGTTTTCTGTACTCCTGCCGAAATTGTTTATTATCAAATTAAACATTTTTTCTCTAATGAAAGTGTGATGCCCCTTTATTTTATAGCTCCTTGATTCGTACTGGCATTCAGCAACTTCTTGTACGGTATTTGTCACTGTATTAATTCTTCTCAGCCACACTACTTTTAATTCTCTAATCTCGTCACAACAAGAAGTTATGCTATTTTGTTGTTGCACTATTAGACACACAACTGTACTTTTAAACTCTTCACACATATACAGTTGCCCACTCAAATGGATTTTGAAAAGATCTCTAGCATTACTGGTTTTACTACTTCAGCCGTAGACGGTTGCCATACTTAAAGACCTCTGCTTTCCTGGCTAACCAGCCACTCCATGCGATCCATTGAGTTTTTCTGCTCACATAAATGTTTACAGGCTCAGAAACCCCAGGGAGCAGTTAGTTCTGCTGTGCCCTTTCAGGCTGCTGTGAGTCAGAATCAACTGAAAGCGTGGGCTCGTAAGGGAGGCAGGATGTGGTTTGGTGAATTTGAGAAAAAAATATAGCTCTTTAAAGATGCTCCACATACTTAAAATTTTCATGGATATGACCCTCTCTCAATTATGTTACCCAATCAGTGACTAAGAAATGATCTGGAAGATGTTTTATTCATATCTACTGATGGAAAACTTACCTCCATAGCAAAAAAAAAAAAAAAAAAAAAAAAAGACCAAGCCAAAAGAAACTACCTCAGAAGTCTAAACATGAAGTTCAAAGTACAAATGAAATTTTCATTTTGCCCTTGAGTCAATTTCAACTCCTACTCAACCTGTCGGACAGGATTTCGGAGACAGTCAATCTTTAGAGAAGGGCTCCAACCATTGCCTTATGATTAACAGCCCAGCACTTTAACTCACCACTCCATCAATCTCATTTTGCTTGCCATTGATCAAATTCATCTATGTTAAATACAACAAGTTCATCCCCCCCAAGCATAAAATTGTTCAAGACAAATATGACATGAGATGAAAATTGGACTGCATTTCTAGTATTTCCAGAGAATTCCAAACTTCAAAAGATTGTTAATTTAAAAATTATCCATTGTCTCATTATCATGCAGGATCGCTTTGCTTTTATTAATTGCCTTTTAATGCCAATCAGTTTGCTCATAAAAAAGAGACAAAAATTGATGTGCCATACCATCTGTTAAGTCAACCCTTAATTTTTGTTATTAGGCTCCTATTACTTGATAACATGAGAGGACCCAGTAATTTTTTCATATGCGATTTAAGATGGGAGAAATGGAGAAGGTTAAAAACTTTAATCAAGATGCAGTTTTTTCTCGCTGTTGTAGCATCAAAGCAGATCCATAGGGAACCTGCTGTGGATTTCAGAGACTGTAATTGTTAGGAGACTAAAAGTCCAGTCTTTCCCAGATGGAGCTGCTGGCGGTTTCCAACTGCCGACCTTATGGATCATAGCCCAGTGTGTAACCACGACACCATGGCGTCTAGTGTCTAATTTCCTGTGGCTGGCTTAATACATTTAGTACAGCTGTAGCATATTTTTTTTCTTTGATGTGCTTTGCATAGATATTGTGTCTTTCATAAGGAAATTCTACTAATGGGTGAGCACTTGCTTACAAAGAAAAGGAGGTAAAACTTTACGGACTCTGGAGTGGCTCCCCTTGTTCTCTCAATGAACCAGTGATGGGCTCTGTGTGTTGGCTCCAAATAGTTTATCTGTCCATAACGAGCTTATCTGTAAGTCTCACACTCAAGTGTTACACATCCAATTAGCTGAAACTTGTTTTTAAGCAGATTCTTTGGGCCCTGAGAGTCCATTTGTTTTGTATATTCCATGGAACTAAGTTCAACATCTACAACATCAGCTTCAGCGGGTAACATAATCTGCCTATCATCCTTATCAAGGGAGGAAGCCGCAACTTTCTACTCCCATAAAGAGTTACAGTCTTGGGAATTCACAGGGGCAGTTCTATGCGGTCCTCTAGTACCGTTGTAAGTAGCCATCCAGTCTATGACCGTGAATTTGAAATTGTTCTTCTTGGATGACAATGCAGCCCCAAATTACTTTACATTCTCTCCATCCCATGAAGCCTCCATTAAATTCCTTCTGATTATTGACCGGGGGAGGCAAGTGCTCTCTCTTGGCCTCAGGCAGAGTGTCTTAGAAAGTGAATCCCCTCTCAACTTTCAGCCAGCAACTGGTGAGGGAGTCTCTTTGGTTTGTCTGGTTGTGCCTTTGGTGGAGTTTGCCTGTATCGGGGGCCTCATAGTCCTGAGTCAAGCCCTGACTGCCCGAGTCAGAAGGGTCTGGTCCCATCTTGTAAGCTCTTCTTTCTAACATAACGTGCATGTCCTAATCACGTTTCTGTTTCCAGCTGTTACTAGGATGTATTGCTCTGCCATGAACTATGCTTTGATGACAACGTCCTTTTCAAAGTTCTGCCTCTCAGGTCACCTTGGGACACCATTACGACTTTGTGCGGATGGTCTCCCTCATTGAGATGATGTGTCTCTCATCTTGGTCTTGCCTGTTCTGTTGAAGTCTTAATAAATGCTCTCCTCACACTAAAATTGAGCGTTGGAGTCTCTTTTGTACCCTAACCAAGTAAGGACTAATTTCTATTACCTGTACGAATTTCCATAGAGCTGTATTATTCTATTAGATTAAAGTTTACTTTCTTTACAACTAAAGAAAAAGAATGCCAATTAACCTACAGGTCATATATGTGAGACAGTATTAAGAATAAGGAAATACCATAAATTAAAAGAATATAAAGTCAACTGTTGTGCCCTGGGTGTGTATCAAATTATATGACTATTGATGAAAAATGAGATCTAAAAATTTTTTTACAAGGACAGAAAGACATAGAAATGATCATTTATGGCAGAGAACATGATATCTTAGGTGAAAGGAGATAATATACCTTCAATTCACTAGGTTCTGGGTCTTAGAAATGTTCCTGAAATAAGCCTTTTGAGTTCAGAACAACAGGAAATCGCCACTTACACACTTAAAAAGCTTTCTTGCTGCTGTGAAGCCACCTACTCACTTGACAGTGTATAAGCTGGTAGTGGCTTCTAGCTAAAATGTTGACTTTTTAAAATTTTAATCACCAAAGGGTTGCTTCTTTTCAAATCAATCAAAGTCCACCACCTAATCTGATTTTGAAACACTGCACTCAATTCTGTTTTGCTTTGAAAAATTCTTAGGCACACAATCAATCTAATTTAGTTGACAACTTATTCAATATTTATAACTCATGCCCACTTCTTTGCCACTTATTATCTGGAAGACCTAAAGTATTATAAATATATCATTTGGAAAATGTTATGGTTTATTTAGTTGTTTTTTGGCTATGCAAAAACAGATAAGAACTTCTAAAGTCAGTAGTTCTAGGGAGGTGCCACTTTTCAGAATAATCAACCATTTAAGATTAAAAGGGCAGAATTTGCCCAAAGACAATGTTCAGAAGGCAAGAAGGATAGAAAAAGGAGGAATAGAAATGAGAGACACAGGGAGAAAATTACATTATGGGGACTATAATCAATGACTCAAAGCAATATGTATGAATTGCTGAATGGAAAACTGAATTGCTCTAAAAGCTTTCAGCCAAATCACAATTTAAAAAAAAATCAAGTCTATAATTTTAGGTGGGGAGTTTTCTCTAACAGTTGCAGGTAGAGAGAATCAGACAGGAGGAAAAAGAGTGACAGTGGAAGGAATTTCTGGCACAGAAGAACAATGGATGGCTCCTAATCCCTTAATTTGTCAACACAAAGAAAGGTCAAGGGGAGAAAGACACCTTTTCTTATCAGTAGAAGATAATGAACGGATATGGGTGAAGACTGACCGGAAATTATTCCCACCTCCACATAGGTTGACAATTTTGCGTGGGCTGCCAACTAGAACACAACTTGAACTGTGAGGTGTTCATACTTAGAAAGGAGAGGCACACAATGGGAGGCCAACCAATAGTAGAAGAAGTCCATGCTATGGAAGGTCCTTTATTCGAGGGCCAAAACCTTGAATTTTCATCCCAGGGCACTCTCAGATTTGCCGGAGGCCCTTCAGTGTTCTGTTCTGAAGTAACCCCTTCCTTCTGTTCGAAACTTTTTTCTGACTCTGGTCTCAACCATGTGCCTTGACTGAGCACTTCTAGGCAATAGGGCAATATCCCAGATAAGAGGGGGTTGAAAATGCCACCCGCTCCCAACTCCTGCTGAATTAATTAAACTGATGTAATACTGCCGTACCCATTAAGTTCCTGATCTCAGGTAATTCAAAAAGGAACATAACCTAGGCCTCATTTCAAAGCAGATATGGGAAAAACCAAGGCAGATGTTAGGAGAACACAAACATCAGTCCCAGTAAAAACGTACTGCGTTTCAGAATACACAGCAGCTGGGAAAGTTGCTGGAGAGTACTTGGTGCAATCTCTCAATGTCAAAATGAAGAAATTGAGACTGTGTTAGGATGCTGAAGAGACTCCAGTCTCAAATAAGAACATTTATTACCTCTTAAAAGGGACAAGGGACACAAAGACACAGGCATATCATCTAGCGAAGAGGCAAGTCATTAGCAGAGATCAAAAAGGCAACTGAGAATTCACAGTTGGGACACTAGTTACATAAGGCATGGAACAAAGAGAAATACCACACATTCATAATTGGTGGCAGATCAATCGATCCCAGGTACAGGTGAGGCTATAGAAGCAGGAACAAGGTGTGCTTGGGACGAACATATTGTATTAGCTAGAAGAACTTATAGGACTGGCCCAGGAATCTCTGACCAAGGCATTCCTGATGGGATTGATAGAGCATGAATCATGCCTCTGCAACCCCCTGTACTGTTCCCAGTATTGTGACCTCCATCAAGGATACTCCCTGGCAAATCCCTCAGAGAGACTGCCCCTCCCTGGGCTGGCTGGAAAAGGGTGGACATACACTACTTCACACCTGCATTTGCCCTCATTTCCTGCAGCCAAAATGAACTGTGCCCTGGTCAATGATGAGAAGGAATTCAGTGGAGGTTAATCTATGTGGGGATTGTGCAAACGGGTTTGGGGCTGTCATTGCTATCCATAGGCTTCTTCAAACTGTGGTGCTTAGAATTTAACCTCTAATACAAGCCTTAACATGTTCAAACCGAGTTAGCTTTGATCTGACTCAGTGCTTCTCATCCTTCCTAATGGCACTACCCTGTAATACAGTTCCTCATGTTGTGGTGACTCCCAGTCATACAATTATTTTTGTTGCTACTTCATAATTGTCATTTTGCTACTACTGTGAACCATAATATAAATATCTGATATGTAGGATGTATTTTCATTTCTACAAAATGAACATAACTAAACATAATCAAAGCATAGTGATTAATCACAAAACCATATGTAATTACATATTGTGAAATATGTATGTGTTTTTCAATTGTCTTAGCTTAGGTGATCCCTGTGAAAGAGTCATTTGAACCCCAGAGGGGTCGAGACTCACAGGTTGAGAACCGCTGAGCTAACCTAACCTATAGCGGCCCCCTCTCGAAACTCCTTGTTCTAGAAACAGTATTTTTTTCTCAAGTGCTTTTAGAAGTACATAGATTTTTTACTTAAACATATAATTATTTGCATCATTGCACATCTTTGTTCTCTGTACTTTTTAAAGAAGAAAACTAAGATTGTCACAGTGACTTCAAAAAAGGATGTCTATCAAATGGGGCAGAAAAAAACAAAACAAAACAAACATATATCACTGTGTGCACACATTCCCAATGTACCAATTGAGGACATATAAGAGCATGAGCAAGGGTGGTGAAGAAAGCAGATGGGCCCAGCTACCAAAAGATATAGCATCGCTGAGCCCCGGTGGCGTAGTGGTTGTGCGCGGGACTGCGGCCCACTGGGATGGAGGTTCGATTCCGGCTCCCAGGAGCAAAGGCTGGGCCTCCTACCCACCATCAGGGCAGTGATGCCTTAAAAAAAAAAAAAAGATATAGCATCCGGGGTCTTAAAGGCTTGAGCATAAACAAGCAGCCATCTAGCTCAGAAGCAATAAAACCCACCATAAAAGAAGATCACTTACCTGTGCGATCATGAGATGCTGAAACAATCAGGTATCAAAGAACAAAAATCACATTCAGTGGAACTATTGACTCCCGATATCGCTGATGACAAATGGATACAGAGGCAAACAGAGTAGAAGAAACGATGGTACCTAGCTAACAAATGATTGAATACCTGGAATCTCAAAGACTTGAAGATAATCGAGTCACTCTTCAGCGCAGAAACAGCAAAGTCCACATGCAGGAAGCACACCAGCATGTGTGATCAAGAGGGGCCGAAGGGAGCAGATATCGAGCACCAAAGAACAAGAATCACATCATTACATAGGAGGAGGAGAGCAGGGTGGGGACCTAAGGCCCACTGGTGGGTAATTGGTCACCCCTTTACAGGGGAGTCACGGGGAGGAGATAGATCAGTCAAGGGGCAGCCGGGCAGTGATGATGCATACAAGTTTCCTCTAGTTCCTGAAGCCTTCTTTCCTGTCCCCCAACCATCATGGTCCCAACTCTACCTTGCAAATCCAGATGGACTGGAGAAGTCACACTAGCATAGAGGGGAGCTGGAGATATGGGGAGACCAAGATGGATGAGTCCCTTTGGGCCAATGGTTAGAGTGGAGATACTGGTGGAGAGAAGGGGGGATAGAGAGACGGAAACAACAGCAAGGATATACACACAAGCTCCTATTTGAAGGACGGGCATCAAAGGAGTGGGTTGGGGTAGAGATCGGGCAGTGTAAGATATGGCAGAACAATAACAATGTATAAAGTATTGAGGGTTGGTGGGGAGGAGAAACCAGGGGAAGAGGGGAAGGGATAAAAAGCTGATACTAGGGGCTTAAGGGAAAAGGTGGACAATTGGAGAACAATAATAGAAGTGGACATGTGAGGGTGCTTGACAAGTATGCTTATTTATATATTGTGAAAAATGATGTATGAGCCCCCAATAAAATGATTAAAAAAATAATAAAAAAACTGAAAAAAAAGGATGTCTACCTTGTTTTCTCTTCCAACAGCGACTTCATACTTTAAGCCGAGTGGTGAACCATTCAACTAGTTTTTATTTAAAAATATTTTCCAGGATGTAGAAGAGAGAAAAAAAGGTAGATGTGAATTTTCCAAGCTTTTAAGCTTTCATGTTCTAACATGAAAAATAAAATAATTCAGAATATAATGTAAAATAGAATTCAATATGATAAGAATTTTTTAAATGATTATTTTTCTCTTTAGGATAGTCTTCTTCAAACAATGTCTTTGTTAATTTGGGCACATGGAAACTTCTTTTTCATGACAGAGTTCCATAGAGAACTTTACATATTGGCACATAATATCCCTCCTCAGCCCCAGCAGAAAGATGCAATGTGGGCCTTATAGCAAACTCACCTATAGTCCTTGGACTTAAGGTGGAGGTTCCCTAGACAACTGCTGTTCTAAGGGCACAGAACTGGCAGAGACTGGACTTTGGTTCAGATCTTGTGCCTTCAAGGTGCACAATGAATGTTGGCCTGGAACTTCCATGTACTTACTATTCTAATGCCCCCTCCTTGCTTTATTCTCACATATTTTTATCTGGCAGGTGCAGCTCTGCCGTTGTGAATGAATATTATTGAAAGTTCTTCCATATCTCACACATACACACACACACACAGACTATAGTAATGTGTGATGTGATCAACTCTCATTTCTTACTGAATTGTGAGAACTGAAAACTAGATGATGTTAAAAAACCAGAAGGTAAAGTTAAGTGTCAGAAAGATGAGGAGAAAGGATGGAGAGAACAGAGAACAAGTAGGTGACAGTTTTTTCATCTTTGAAAATACTTTGGGCAGTGGTGACTTTGATAAGTGGCCATAGAAGTTTCCTAAGGTATATTAATAATGTAATGTTTGCCTATAGGGATAGAGTCTATGCTAAAGAAAATGATCAGCTTATGAATAATGAGGGAAAATAGAAGGCAACCACTATTTCAAGTCACTGCACATTTAGAGCTTCAGGCAGTGCACATGTGCTCTCTTAACAGTTGTGGAAGTCAGAAGTTCAAAACCAGTTTCTCTGGGCAAAATCACGGTGTCAGCAGGGCCGTGCTCCCTGGGAGATGGTGTAAGAGAATGACTCCTCTTTTCCAGCTTCTAGAATGCCCTGGAGCTCTTCCACTTTCCAGAGCGTCAGTCATGGCCCATCTTCCCTCTCTGAGTCTGTTGCTCTCTACTTCCATCAAATGGACAGTTTTTTGACCTCACCTTAGTCTCCTCCAGCCTGTCTTCTATAAGGATGCCTGTCATGTCATGTAGGACCCCCTGAATACTCCAGGATAATTCTCTCGGCTCAAGATCCATAATTTAACTTATCTGTAAAGTCTTTGCCATGTAAGGTAACACTGGCGAATTCAAAGTTTTTGCCATACAAGGTAATATTAGAACACCAGCATCTTTGGAATATCACTGTTTAGCCAATAACGATGATGCTATAATAGAACTTTGGACAACCAGTTGGGGGAAGTCAGAAAAGGGATATATGGAGAGGCAGGGAGATGGAGTCCGATGCTATACCCATAGAAAAACCATGGGTGAGGTCCCGAGAGTTTCTTTGCACTCTTGCTTCCATGGTCTCTGTTAATCTGGACACACACACACACACACACACACACACACACACACACACACCACTGCTTCTGCTTTAGATAAGGCTGGTGTGGGCTGACTCCTGGCCATCTGCCCATTTTGGCAGCCAGTGACTAATGAATGACCATGTCCCTACTTCTGCCGCTTTCAAGATCAATCTCCTCATTCCAATCCAGGCCTCCTTGACCCTCTGAGTATTTCCTTCCCACCCTTTCCCCTCGTTCTCCAGCATAACCACCATGCAGAGGAAAATGGTCGCAATACTAAGAAGGTCAATTTACTTAGTAACTTGTGGTTATTCCTACCTTAATTAAAAACAAAAACAAAAAACCCACTCCCTCTCACTGAACCAATTTCAATGGATGGAGGCTAAGCAGACTTTCCGAAGCTTTTAATCTTTATGGGAAAGAAAGTGCCATCTCTCTCCCTTGGAGCAGCTGCGGGGTTTGAAATTTCCACCTTGAAGTTAGCAGTCCCAGACATGGAAAGATAATCCAATTTACTTTTTAGAAAAGTTTTTTTCTTCTGAAAAGTTGGAAGGCAAATTATACTTCCTAGAGAATAGATAATGTGCAAACATCGAGATCCTTGTGGGTGGAATGCTAGCTTAAATAGTCATTCCCTTTCTGATATGGTCCCAACAATCCTCTCTACAGTGTAAAATATGCATATTTTTAGTATTTTAAATCTCATAGAATTAAGAGGATTATGTATGTAGGTTCCTTGTGGAACATTATAAATGTTATTTATATTGATTATTAAGATAAACTAGCTTTGAGTCAGTGTGATAAACTTACCTGCTGAAGACACAATCAAAATTTGGAAAATTTTGTTCCTTTAATCTAGTTACATTCTGCCAATCTATGTCAAAGTCTTCTTTTCAAGGGTTCCCAGTTTGGGTAAAAGAGCATCTTATTCTTTTCTAATGGCTTTTTAGAGTACCTATACACTTCTGTAGAGCCAAGTTTTTCAGCACATTTTTATGCAGTTTTTGTGGCAGAATTTGGTGCCTTGTTTGATATTCTGATAGGTCTATACGCGAGTAGACACGGTCCTAGCATTTCAGAACATTTAGACTCTGGGAACTCAAATTTCAGCTTGCTCATTGACCAGCTATATGACTCTAAAGCAACTTATTTAGCTTCTTTATACCTTAGTTCTCCCATCTATTAACTTTATATGGGTATAAATACAGTAATATTAGTAAAGGACTTAGATCAGTATGTCAGGGAATACAAAAATAGCAGGCAGGATAATGATAGTCATAAAATTCAGTTGAATGATAACATTGATATTGATTATAATTTGTGCAGTCTGTTGGGTTAGTCTTCTTTGGAATGGATACAACCACTGAACCACTTCCCTTACTACTCCTTCATTCCGCACAAAATTGACTTAACCCAAACATGTGTATTAACAGAACACTTCCACCCTTTACAAATTTATTTTTAATACAAATGTTGCCTGATAATTGCTGAGTCTCCATCAGTGTGGTATCTGTAAGAGCAGGCCATTTATTTTGCACTGTTTACCTGCAGTCACAGAATCGAACAAGGGCCCTGTGGCAGGAGATTTATAAAGATGAAACTCCTCTGTGCCCATCCCCCCACCCCCATTAGATTTAGCAGGGCCAAGCCAAACTGGTCCTTACTGAAGGGATGGTTGTCATGAATTATCACTCTCACTGAAAGTAAGATCGACCTTTTCCCGGCCTACTATTCCATCAAACATTAACCTATATATATCTCTAATGGGATTTTCTGCTGTTGTAATGAACTTCCCTAGTTCCTTGACCTTAAACTACAGAAGGGATCTGACTGCTACTGATCTAAACGCACCAATCTTAAAAAAATTAGCAAGGAGGGCAAGAGTTCACTTCTTCACTTTGGACATATTGTCAGGAAAGACCCATCTCTGGAGAAAGACATCCTGTTGGGTAAGCAGAAGGGCAGTGAAAAAGACGAAGGCCCTTAACGACACGGATTGGCACTGTGCCTGCATAGGAACAAGTGTACAGACGGGGCAGGACTGAGCCGTGTCTCATTTTGCTGCATGTAGGGCTACCATGGCTTGGAAAGTCTCATCCTGCTGTATGTAGGGCTCTCATGGGTTGGGACTGATTCGATGGAACCCAATAATGACAACAGCAATATCTTTTTCCCTAGGAGGAGTTGATGAGTCTACAGACCTCAGGGAATAACCCACCCAGTGTTTGTAATTTGTTATGTGACAATATACAACTAATGCAGGATCTGAAACCCCAGGTGTTTAGCTAACTCATTTAAAAATATTATGCCTGAAATTGTAACTGGCTTAAATAATGTAGAAAGCAACTTTTAATTTCTAATAGTTATTGGATTAAAAGATCCTGAATCTTGACAAAGCTTATCTGAGCCAACACAATCATCTCCAAACATTCAAAGCTTATATATGATCAAAAGTTAATAATAGGATGTATTATAATTTTTCCTCCTCCAAAATGCTCATTCCTAAGATTTGAAATTATTTGAGGATTAATGTTATATTTCATATTAAGACTATTAAAATGTGTTTCTATAGACTTTTGACTTTCCCTTGATCTTTGGAAGCAGAGAGAAGAACAAACCTCTTCCTATGATTTTCCTTGCTGTAGTTATATTTTCCCATACCTAAATTTTTCTATTTAAAATGTTTATTGTCAAACTTCAGTACCCAGCATCAGCATACAATGAGATTTAATCAAGTAAAAACATTTGCCTAACCACTCTGGCTGGACCTTATGCTAATACAGAAAATGACAAACCTGAAATTCATCCCCAAATGTCTGACATTAAAAGAGGAATTCATCAAAGCAGAAATATTTGCAAGTATGAATCATACAGTATTTAATTCCATGGTTTCTGGACAAATCCTTTTCTGCAACTTAAGGGCAATTCACCTTTATTTTTATTAAAACATCTCCAACAGGTCATAGTTTATATTTAGTTCAGCTATGCAATGGAGATAGCTACAACCTTGAGCTCAGATATTAGGACAATTATCCAGATGGCCAAGAATTGAGCAGTGCTTTGTCCACAGGGGGACTGGGAGGGGGACCCGACTAGATGCCTTCTAATGACAAGAAAAACAACAGCATTCCGTTGGAAAGTATCCTCTGCACAGACTGTTTCAAAAGAATGACTGGTTTGCATGTCAGTTAAGTCTTATTTTTATCTTTTACTTTTTGCCTTTATCTCTGATAGTCACCATGAATGGGAATGAACGGGATGCTAGTGAGATTTTATCTCTGACTGTCGTCTTGGAACGGCGATACATTTTTCCTTTTGAGTCCAACACCTCCAGGCTGATTTGATAAATTAGATCATCCGAGTGCACTCAGCTTTTAGGGCCACTTCTCGGATTTGCACTTTTCCCTAAAACAATTGATTTTTCCTTTGCCATGTATTTTTCCAGGTATACATTAGAGCAAGAAGACTTGCAAGTCTTCAGAAAAAAGTTACTGAGAAAATAGAGGTGATTCAGAACCATGGTTGTGAGTGCCTTACTAATTTGCCATGTGACTAAACACCAGCCAACGAGAACTAAATTGAGGAAAAGAGATACGATTTTTGAATTTCATCCTAAGCAGTGGGTAATGAAAATGCCAGTAGAACCACCGTCACTGTGCTTTTGAAAAGGATGTAAAGGGGAAGACTAAGTGAAAATTGGAAATATAAAAATTGCAAAGATTTTGTCAACAGACTTAATGAGCACAGCTAGTGAAAAGGCAGAAAGTCCAGAGAATCAGAAATGAGAGTGAATGCACAGCTTAGCGCTGGCAATTCAGAAGGGTTTCCCAAGATTTAAGATGTGAAGAACAACAGGTTTCTTACAAGAGGAACACACAGTACCAAGACTCCTTTATGATGCTGAGTAAAGGCTGATCCCTCTTTTCTCAAGAGATCAATCACCTCTCCTGGGACCTGAAGTGGAAGATAGATAATGGGGAGTTGAATTCCGAACAACCCGCATGTGGTTAAACAAGGTGACAAAGACCCCAAATGTCCTGGTGTCGAGGGTGAGAAACAAACAAGGTAGGTTGAGAAACACACAAATTCTGAGCCTGAAACCTAGGTAAGATGAAATTAAATAAAAGTGCTAAAAACAGAATGGACGTCGAAGTTTATTATTGCCAAGTTCTGATGAACATGATGGTATGTAGTGTGCTGCAAGAGTTACTGCCCATGCTTGTACAAGTAACTAGAATAATTTCCAAATAGTATGTATAATTTATTGCACAAATGTCCACAAAGGAGGTGAGTGGGAGGAGCTCTGGGGGGGGGAGGGGCTTGGTAAGGGTTGGATTGCTCTCTGTCTAGTCAGTTATTCAAGGGAGACTCTCTGCTTCCAGAAAGATCTCACAGCCTCAGAAGAAATGCTGAAGGAGCAGTTCTACTCTGCTTTTTAGGTTCAATGTTTCTGAAAGGACATGGGTCCAGTGAGGATGATAGCTGAAAATCTGGAGATTTTTCTCCATCTAGAGACAAAGGCCAAGGTGTTGACTAGTCCTCACCTCCTAACCCACACCCTGAAGAAAAAGAAAAGAAAAGAAAACAGCCCATGGAGCACATTTGACTTAAACATACAGAAGGTCAGCTCAGGTCACATTTGAAAGAAGAACGCGAAGTCTAGAAAACTTAAGTTTCTTTCCATATTGCCTTAGCTTGCATGTAATCAATGCTGATTGACTAATTCGTGGGGTATAAAAAAGCAAAAATTTAAATACTGTCTCATGAGTAAATTACGCATGTCAGAAATAATTGTGATGGATTAGAATATAAGTCAGTGCAGCAGGCTGAGGTTAGGGGGAGAAAACAAACTTCATTCTGCAAAGTGGAACACTATCTCTTCGTCTCTACAGCTAACCCTTATCGCAGGTTTTCAGTTTTCTCAATAACATTTCTTGAGAGAAAAATGGATACAAATACATCACATCAGTGGTGACAGAGAGTCCAGCCCCTGGGAGCACCTCATCATGGGGAAGTGGAGTTTGGGATCATGGTGGCACAGACAGAGACGTCAGTCTTGTCGAGCCGGGACATCAACTCTGGGAACAACAGTGGCTCCAGCTTTGCTGTCAGGACTGAGGAGGCTCTGATCTCCAGCACAAAAGTTGCATCTTTGAAACAGTCAGACAAACTTTATTCATCAGATGGATAAGGCCAAACGGAGGTGTTCATGATCCCTCTTCTTTCCTTCTGCAGGGACTTTGGGGGCACTGGGACTAGGTGTGGGGCTGCAAATGCCAAGGTAAGTGGATCAAAACCATCAGCTGATTTGTGGAAGAAATTTGAGGCTATCAATTTAGATGAGGCTGAGATTTACAGTCTTAGAAACTCAGTCTTCAGTAAAAGGAGACCTTCCACAAGATGGTTTGATCCAGTGGCTGCATCGATGGG
>PVJH01033279.1:0-21729 GCA_004026705.1 Nesogale talazaci
CAGCCACAGTGGGTCTCTAAGAGTCTGCACTGACTCCGGGCCAGTGGTTGGGGGCCAGTCACTTGTTTCCTCCTCGTGGGGGTCCCAAGGACAGAGTGGGGCGGCCCTCTGCAGTTTCCAAGGCTGTATTCTTCATGGAAGCCACTGCCACTGCCTCACCTTTTGCCTGCTGAGTGGCTGGTGGGCAGAGACCACTGAGCTTTCCGTTGGCAGCCACAAATGTACTGCACTGCCCTGAAGGTCGGGGGCGGGGGGGGGGGGGGGGGGGGTGGCTCACAGAGAGGAGGCAGAAGGAACTCAACGTGGCGCCCAGCAGAGAAGAAATGGTGTGAAGTTGGTCACACCTCCCCAAGCAGGCTTCCAGACTTCCAGGCTAAATATTTATTCTGTGAACTCCCTTTTCCTTCCTGCATGGGCTGGCCGCAGCTGGGTCCAAGAGCTTTGGGAAGGGGGACTCCAGGAGAAAAAGAGGGGACCAAGCGAGAGATGAGGTTGGAGACTGGGAACAATTACTTGCCCGTTTGTCTGTCTCCTGGACTTGGCACTCAACGCGTTCCAGAGAGGGCCCCAGCGCCAGCTATATCTTCTCCCTCCATTTGGCATGGAGTTGGAGCAGCCTTGGTTTCCCTGAGAGGTGTGTGGAATAAGACAGTCTATTTCCTGTGCTCAGACTTGAGCTTTTTCAGCTGGAGAGAGGGAGGTGAGGGGCTAATTATGTCTGAAAATCTTGCCTGGAGAAGAGCCAACCTTTCTTGACTTAAGCATTTCTGCAGATGGCAGTTGTGAGAGGTTGTCTTTGGGCCCATAAAGAGGGCCTCTCTGAGCAGAGCAATCAGGGAGAAGATCCTGAGGGCGAAACTTTATCCTAGGTCACTGGGGGTGGGAGTGGAGGTGGGGGTTCTTGATTAAAAATTTGGTCTATATGGAGCAACAAAAATGTTCATAGAATGCAAAAATAGTACTGTAACATATTTATTTTGGGGCTGAGCCCCGGTGGCGTAGTGGTTGTGCGCGGGACTGCGGCCCACTGGGTTGGAGATTCAATTCCAGCTCCCAGGAGCAAAGGCTGGGCCTCCTACTCCCACCACCTTAGGGCAGTGATACCTAAAAAATAAAATAAAATAAAATAAAAAAGCATGTTTATTTTAACTTTAAAATGCTGCAGGACATTGTTAACTTGTTAAAAAGTGGGATGCCTGGTCACCTTACCTTTAAGGGTCTGAAGTGTCACCTCTAACCTCTGGGGGGAGGTGGGGTGACCCCTAGAGCTTGTAAATCTTATTGGGAGCTGTGATCATTAAGGTTTATTGTGCCAACCTGGCCAGTAAACACAGTAGGATTAATTGAAGGGTGGAGAAATAAATGGCTTTCTGGTTCTCGGGTCTCTTGCTCTCTGATGGTCAGACCAGCGTGCAGCTGCCTTAGCCAGTTCCCTGCTTCAGCTGGCAAGGCTCACTTCCTGCGAGACATCCCTGAGGAGAAGCCACGTGGACCTACCCTGATGCAGCCCTGGGTGCTGGAGCAGCCACGTGGAGATCCCTGCCAGCGCTGAGATGCTGACATGCTCACTGATTCGGTTTTCCTCTTGCAGTCGGCATCATGGCATGTGTTTTGTGAGCTTGAGGACTTTGTAGATGGGTGTCAGATATATGGGCTAATATGGACTTGGACTGGGCTGGGTTGGGATGCCCAATGTCCAATGACCCTGTATATAAAACCCTCGCTCATATACAGATGAGTTTCTGTGGCTTTGTTTCTCTAGTCTACCCGGACCTAAGACAGGAGCTGAGCATCAGCCAGGCCGAGGTCTGGACAGGACGTGGTGTTCGTTGGAACCGAGGGCCTCCTGGGCTGTGAGTGGCCTCACTGGGGGTGTAGACCCCTGTGATTGCGTGGATGCATGGTATTGCCATCTCCGTCCTTTCTCTCTTTGACCTGCCAACCAAATAGGAAGCTCTGGAAGGTGTTTGAAAGAGACGGGAAACTGAGAGAAGTACACGTTGGGTCCTCTCTCCCCTGTTAGGACGCCAGCGTGTTTCTGGATGTTTCTAAACCCAGACCGGTACTTCTCTATCCTTGCTGTGCTTCCGAATCATCGCAGGGGGTGGGGTGGGGGATCTACTGCTTCATCTCACCCCCCTCCCCCTTTAGGAGGACTGGTATCAGCTACACACGTGTTAGCGAAAAGCAGCAGGAAGTGGAGCCCCCAGCTGCCCCTGGGGGGCCTGCATGATGGAGCCACCACTGTGGAGGACACGCTGGAAGTCTCTCGAAAAGTTAGATGCGGGGTTATCACATGCCTGCATCCTGGCTCCTGAAGACCCTACAGCAACCTGTGGGACAGAGCCCAACTACCCCACACGGTCTTCTTGGCCGAAGTCCTTACAGGAGTGGATCACGGGGCTCCTCTCCTGGGGAACCACGGGTGGGTGGAAACCCTGCACAGTGGCCCCACCAGGAGTGCATTGCCTTATCACAGACTCCAAAGCCAAGCTCACTGCCCTCCAGCAGATTCTGACCCGAGGGACCGTATAGGACAGAGGGGAACTGCCCCCCTCCCCACTCCATCCTGCCCCCACCCCAGTGGGTTTCCCAGTCTTGAAATCGTAACGGAAGTAGACACTTGCCACTCTCCCTCCAAACATCTGGTGGGCTCGGACCTCTAATCCTGTGAGCAGCACGTCAACGCACGCCCAACCCGGCCACTTCCACCCTAGGTGTGTCCTCCAAAAGTTTGCGAGCAGGAATCCCGACAGACGCGTGTCTAGCTGCGCTCACAGCCGCATGGGATGGGCATCCAGGTGCCCATCCACAGGCGAAGGGGTCAACAGAACATGGAAGGCCCCTGTCAAAAGGAAACGCAAAACACCAAAGCCCGTTGTCATCCTGTGTCAGGGCCAGCTCGTGGTTTCCCTCACCGCCGCTTCAAAGTAGAACTGTTCTATGCCATTTCCCTCCTGTCACCAGGCCTTTCCTCTGCGGTGCTGGGTGGGGCGGAGCACCCAACCTTTGGTTAGAAGCGAGCAGCAGGCACGAGGGTCGTGTACGGTGCACACGGCGCCCTATTATCCAGCTGTCGAGAGACATGAAGCGGTGGTCCACGCTGCCACATGGGCAGGCCCCGCAGCCCTGTGCTGGGTGAAGCACGCCAGAAACAAATAAGATGTGACCCTGGTCGTAGGAAATGTGCCTCCAACCCAAAAGTTCAGTGCCATCGAGCGGACTCCGATGCACAGGTCAATGTAGAATCGCCCTCATGGGTGTCTGAACTGCCGTTCTCTATGAGAGCAGACAGCCTCATCTTGCTCCCCCAGGGCATCTGCTGGTTTTGAACTGTAGACCTTGAGATTGGCGTCCGACTTGCAAGCACTATGCCACCAGGGCGCCTTAGGGAATGTGTAGGCTGAGCGCAAGTATAGAGACTAAAGTTTGTTAGGGATTACAAGGGTGGTGGGAGGAGGAGGAGGGGAGTTATTGCATAAAAGGCACTGGACTTCCCATGCAAAGCACTGGAAACACAGCGGCAATGTGTTCTCCCGTTGGGCAAATGAATACGTGAAGGCACAGAGGAGTGAAGCAACCAGCCCAAGGTCACACAGCCAGGACGTCGTGCGCTGAGATCTGAGATCCGAGACGGCTGTGATGACTGCTTGTCCAGACCCCCGTGTCACCTCCCCTTCTCTCTGGCCGCTGCTCCTCTCTCCCTGCTCTGCGAAGACTCCTCTTCCCATGGACCTTGTGCTTGAGCGAGTCTGGCGTCGGCGGGATGACCCTGAGGCTGGAGTTGGAATGACCCAGTAACTTTACTGCAGGAGTAAGTTCTATTCAACCCTGCCTTCATCCCTCCCTCCAGTCATCCATCAAGCGTGCATTGAGGTGATACAGAGAGTTCACCTGCTTGACTGCTAACCAAAAGATTGGAGGTTCAAGTCTATCCAGAAACGAATCGGAAGAAAGGGCTGGCGGTCTGTTTCCAACAACACAACCTCTGAAAACCCTAAGGGACATAGCCTTACTCTGACACTCGTCAACTGGCTTTTTTTTTTTTCTTTTTCCGCAGTGTCCCTGTGAGAATCCAGGAGTAAAAAGCCCCATCTTTCTCCCTCAGAGCAACTGGTGGTTTTGAACTGCTGACCTTCCAGGATGCCTCCTGCAGTAGCAATTTAGTTACCATCTATAGATTTACCTGTCTTGGTGTGTATAGAATGAAAGCCATTAAAACAAGCATAGTGACAGGGGGACATTTGGGCCACAGTCCCCTGGACTAAGCTCCTCCTGGGTCCTAAATCACTCCCTATGACTCAGAATTCATCTCTCCCTGATACCTGGTGCCTCTGTGGCAGACACTTGTCTTACAGATTTGGAAACTGAGGCACAGAGACATTGAGCCCCTTACCCAAGATCACACAGCAAGGCTGCACCAGGCAGCCCGACTCCAGGGTCACATGCCTCACCAGCATTTTCGAGGTCCCCAGGAGGATGCTGGGAAATCCTAACCCCTCAGCCTCAGGCCCTCATTCCTTGGGTCTCGATTCTAACATCACTTTCTCCCTCTCCCTGGCCTCTGACGACACTGTCCCCTGGCCCCATTTTACCCATAGCACCAGACCCAGGTTCAACCACATATGTATTTGTTGGTTGCTTTGCTCCAAGCCCAAAAACATGACATTAGACTAGGAAACCTGATCATGTCTGCCTGTTTCTCTGTGGCTTCTGCCCAGCACTTAGTCAGTTCTTAATCACTTTCAGACGAAGACCTTTGGGGGTTGAAGTCTGCCGGCTGTGGCTAGGCTACAGACTGGCTCTGGTAAGTCACATCTCTCCCGAAGCCTGCCTGCCTTTATCAGGAAATGGGAACTGTGCCCTACCCAGGAGTTAGCGAATGAGTGAGTGAATCAATGAAATTTGATCTTCAATATTGTCAACTCCAGGGCCCCAGGAGACCCGCAGGAGTCAGAGAGGGGCGAGTGGGCTGGGTGGGCCTTTGGCAACCACTCCTTGGCTTCAGTGACCACAACGGCCAGATCTTCTAGTTTCTTAAGACACGTCAAGAACTAGATGTTTACAAGAGGCGTCCTACTTTTGAAGCCTGATGTCCTTCTCCAGGAACTGGTCCCTCTGGATAACGTGTCCAAAGTAAGTGAGAGGAGTGCGGCCATCCTCAGTTCTAGGAAGCACCTGACTGTGTCTTCTAGGATGGACTTGTGTGTCCTGCCGGCAGCCTGCAGCACTCTCAGTGAGTTTCGTCAACCCCACGTGCAGATCCACCCATTCTTCTGTGCTCTTCCTTTCACCTGCATACGAGGCAGTTGAAAATGTCACCACGTGGGTCACCCACACCTCACTCCTCAGAGACATATCTTCACTCTTTAATACTCTAAGGAGGTCTTCTTGTGTAGCAGATTTGCCCAAGGTAATAGCACTGTCTGATTTCTTGAGTGCTATTTTGGTGAGCAACGGTTGTGGATTCAAGACAGACAAAGTCTTTGACAACCGTCATCTTTTCCCCTTGTTATGACGTTGTCTGCTGGTCTGGTTGCGTGGCGCGTTGGCTTTCTCTGCACTGAGATGAAGTCCATACCGAATGAAGGCTGCAGTCTTCGGTCTCTGTCAGTAAGGCCAAGGTCAAGGTGGAGATCATCACATAGAGCAGAGTCAAAGCAGATGTCTGAATAGTCTAACAATTATGGACTTACGGCTTCGTCACGGGACTCCCTAGGAGTTAAACATTGACTCAATCTGGACAAGCTGAGGAATTCTAGGTCAAAGTGAAAGGCAATCTCACTTGAATCATTAGAGCAGAGAGTCAGAGCTCATCAGTCGAATCCCCGACTAGGATCTCTTTACATATCCTCCACCCCTTGGGTGAAGAAACCAGGTCCCCTTGAGGAAGGACCTCGCTCCTTTGCCAGGAATTGATACTGTTCATATTTCTCCCAGCCAGCCACTCCCAAAGAGGTTGTTAGTCTTTACAAGAGTGACTGTTCACTAAAAGAATGGAGCATAATTAGATTCTTTGAGGCTTGCTGAACACTAACTAGCTCTGACCAGACACGCTCATTCTAGGAGACCCAGACAGCACTGTGGCCCTCAGGTAGAGTAAAGGTGTATAGAGATTAGGTGAACCATGGCATCCTAACTCAGGCCTACTTCCCAGGGGGTCCGGGGGCTCCTGAACCCATTCTGTAGTGATTTCCTCAGTCCACAATCCATAATTGGAATAAAAGAACATACTTGACAACTGGCATAAACCCCACATTGCATCCCTGCCATACAGAGTAAAGGCTATTATGGAAGGAAAGTTTAAATGAGCACCATTAGAACTGCCTTTACCTAGGAGAATAGTAAAATGAATCAATACCTCAGTCCTAGAGAGACTGCAGAGTCTGCTGCCACCATGAGAGATGCAGGAGTGTGAGTCCCACCACATCCCCACTCAACTTCTCTATTTTGCCTGTGCAAAAAACAAACAAAAACAGATGAATCCTGGAGAATGACAGTGATGACTGTGAACTTAACCAGGTGGTGACTCCAACTGCAGTTGCTGTTCTGCACATGGCTTCTTTCTTAAGTCAATTAATATGTCTCCTGGTACCTGGTAGGCAACTGTTGATCTGGTCGATGCATTTTTCTCCAACACTCCAACACTCCAAGCTGTTTGCTCTCAGCTGGCAAGGTGAGCAATATACCTTTACTGTCCTGCCTCAAGAGTATACCATCTCTACAATGCTGCATCATAATTTAGTCCACAGAGACCTTTGTCATCTTTCCTTCCCACACGATGTCACACAGGTCCATGACACCAATGATGTTCTCATGCTAGACAGTAGGAAATTAAACAGACAAAAATTCAGGCACCTCATGCCTCTGTGAACTTTTGAAGGATCCAATGGTATGGGTCATAACAAAACATTCCTTCTAAAGTCTTTTGTTGTATCTGGTCCCTCCCACAACCGGTAAGGAGTCACAGCATGTGGAAGATCTCTCTGGATTTTGGCGATGTAAGCCTTCCTTGGGTGTGCTACCCCAGCCTGTGTCATCAAAAGAGCTGCTAGCTTTGAGACGGGCCTAGAACAAGGAAAGGCTTAGTGACAGGTTCAGTCTATGCCACCACCAGGGCTACATTACCTGGCTGATCCAATAGTTCCTGAAGTGACAGTGGCAGACACAGAAGCTGTTGTGAAGCTTTTGGGGAGTGTGGCGGTCATGTGCTTATGTTAATTTCATGATTGAGATGTAGGGGTGGAGTCTAGCCTCTTAATCTGGAGAGAGCCGTTGAATTGCCAATGAGGCCTCCATGTGGGCATGGCTTCCTCCTGAGACTTCTGGGAAATCTCGCGATATTTCCCTCATGGAGATGAGACACTATCTCCCCAGTAGTTGGGAGTTAGTCTGAGAGACAATGAATTACAGACAAGGCAAGATGGCAGGGTCCGAGGAGCTGAAGGAGCCAGAGAAGTCACATGGCCTTACCCTGATGGAACCAGACCTCTGAAGCTGGCAAAGCCACATGGAGAACCCTGCCAGTGCTGAGTTGCTTCTACCACCACTGGATGCTGTTGATGGACCCTGAGACCTGGAAGCGAGGAGCTATGGGGGGGGCCCCTGCCAGTGCCAGGACTCTGCACCCACTGGCCTAAGACTTTGTAAGTTAGAAGGAGACTTTATAAACTGATATCGGGCATATGGGCTAATAACGGACTTATAACTTTGAACTGGACTGGGTTAGGATGTTTTCTTAATGTCCTGTTCCTCTTGTATATAAACCATACCCTTATATCCATATGTGTGTCTATGAGTTTGTTTCTCTAGTCTATCTGGACTAACATAGGGAGTGACAGCAATAATATCCTTTGGAATGAAGGTACCCTTGGCAGACCATGAATCCCCTATTAAAACCAGCATTGGGGTTGTCACTGGGACTCAGTGGAAACAAAAATCCTTACCAAGTCCAAGTCATGATGTGACCTGAGTGGCCCACCATAGCTGGATGTTGTCTGCCCATAGAGTCATGAAGTTGGGCATGCCCTCCAACTTTAAATGGAAGTGGTATGTACAAAATCAGGCTTGGGCAGGAGCTGATGATGGTACATGTGAGTTACAGGAGGACATGGCCCAAAGGTCCATGGTCTCCACTCCTGTCTGTCCTGTCCCTTCCCCAGTCTGCACCTCAAGAATTCTGGGCAGTTCATACGATGAATTGACTGAGGAAGGGAAAACCCATGCCTGGATCACAGATGGTTCTGTGTGGTATGTAGGCCCCTCTGGAGAGGGAACAGTCATAACATTACAGTCTCTTCTCCCCAAAGGACAGTGGTGAGGGAGATCCTTCCAGTGGGCATGCTTTGAGCAGAGCACTCGATTGTTTATTTTTGCTTGGAAAGAGGAGTTGCCAGATGTGCCTTTGAATACTGATTGATGGAACCATGGCCAAGCCTTTGGCTGAAGGATCAGAGACTTGGGAGGGATAAGATTGAAAATTTGGTGGAAGGACTCATGGCTAAGAGGTATGTGGATAGACCTCTCTGAATGGGTCAAAGAAATAAAGAGATTTGTGTCTCAAGGATTTTAGCAATCAAATGCTTGGAATGATGTGTTCTGTAGAAACTAGTCATCCCTTTCCCCACCACGCCTATTATTGCTCAATGGGCTCATGAACAAAGCAGTTTGGGGGATAGGGATGGAGGCTATGCATGTGTTCAACAACATGGGCTTCCCTTCACCAGGTCAGCTTGTCTACAGACATGGCTGAGTGCCCAAACTTCCTGCCTCAGAGTCCAACACTGACTTCCCAACACAGCTCCATTCCTGGGGCAGAGTGAGAGTTGGGGGCCATCATCAATCAACAACCTGGTGGCAGGTTGATTATATCGGACTGCTTCTGTCATTGGAAGGACAGTATTTTGTTCTTACTGGGATAGACAGGCGTCATGCTCTGTATACAGATCTGCCTACCTTAGGTGTAATGCTTCTTCCCAAACTACTGTCTGTGGATTTATAGAACGATAGTTCTACTGTCATGGTATCCCACATAGCATTGACTCAGATCAAGAGACTCACAGCAAAGAACATGCAACAATGGGTATGGACTCAATGGAAATGGAATTCACCGGTCTTCCCAAGTTTGCCACAATTGTGTAGCAGCTGGCTTGATAGAATGGTTTTCTGAAGATACAATTATGGCCCCAGATAGGTGACAAAACTTTGCAGGATTGAGGAAATGTTCTTCAGGAAGCTTTGTATGCTCTAAAACCATTATCCAACATGTGGTGTTGTTTCTTTCATTGCCAGGATTTATGGATACAAAAATCATAGGCTAAAAATGGGCATTATACCACTTATTATTATACCTAATGGCCTGCCTGAAAAAAAATCGCTTCCTTAGAGGCAAGGGGGAGAAGTCACTAAATGCATAAATTCTTGGGGTGAGGCCAGGCACTCTGGCAGGGCCCAGAACCAACCCAGAGATGCAGATGGCAGTCAACTAAAAAGTGGGGGGAATGGGAAAAAAAGAGGACATGGATAGTGGGGGAACAGGGAGAGAGGGACCAGATCTCAACCCAGCCTGTCAAGCCTTAAAGGTCATAGACCATCATGAAGCATTGAACTAACAGAGAGGTCTGGGGTCCCAGCCCCAACCCCAGTGACGGTGACCCCCTCCCAAGAAGATTGCACTACAGAGGAAAGCACTAAGGATACAGCCCAAGAGGAGGAGTGGATCTGCCCAGACCACTCAGGAGCAAACTAAAAGGGAAAGATAGCTAGATAGACAACCACATCTGAGCTCACCAAGCTCTGAGGAAGCCACTCCTGCTTGGAACAGCCAGCACACAGAGAGGACCATAGGACTGATGCCACCGCAAGACACAATGTCGCCTCTCTGACCCACAGTGCCACAGGGGACAACACTGAAGACACAGTGTGGGAATTGTGTCTGGTCTGACCTTCCCACACCAGGGCAAAACACAAAGAGCAGTAAGGGGAGTAAAGCAACGAAGTCCTGGAGGAATCCCCCAAATAGACTTCAGACTTGAAAGGCAGGGCTTGGCACCTCATTAAAGTTGATCAGAAAACACACATAAGGGTCCACAAACACATCTGGAATATTTATTGTCCCCTCCCCTTTCTTCTTCCTTTTTTTCCATGTCTATCTATATATGATAGGCAAGATAAAAAGAATCCAGAGGAGAAGACAATGGGACTAACAGTTCCCAGGAGAGGGGCAAGGGGAGTCAACAAGCCCAGGGAGAAGGGAACAACAAGAGATTTAAAAATCTATGGCAAGGAAGGTGTAGTACACCTGGTGGGGATTGATCAAGTGCAATGTAGCTGAGAGGAATTACTGAGAGCCAAATGCAGGTCAAACATGATAGTGGGACAGGAGGGAAGTAAAAGGAAATAGAGGAAAGAACTAGGAAGCAAAGGACACTTATAGAGTATAAATATAGGCGTGCATATATGTAAACATATTAATATACAAGGATAGGAATAAAGGTCTATGAACATGTAATTATAGGTTAAGTATTACGATAGCAGATGAATGTTGGACCTTTATTCAAGTCCTCCTTCAATGCAAGAACATTTTTTTCTAATAACCCGGCACTCTGATGCTCACCATCCCGACATGATGGCTGAAGACAAGGTGGGCGGGTACACAAGCAAATGCCGTGAAGAAAGCTGATGGTGTCCAGCTATTAGAAGATATAGTGTCTGGGATGCCAAAGCCTTGAAGTTAAACAAGCGGCCATCTAGAAGGGAATCAAAAAAGTCCACACAGGAAAAACATACCAGCTTGTGTGATCACGAGGTGGCAACGGGATCAGGTATCAGACATCAGAAGGTCCAAAACAATCACACTGATGTGAACCCATTTGTGGACAGTTGGATATTTCCTCACAGAAGGGACATAAGGAAGGGACGAGTTAGTTAGAGGGAAATACACAATGTTCTTCTAGCTCTTTAATGCCCCCCCCATCATAACCCCAGTTCTATCTTACAAATCCTAGTGGACCAGCACATGTATACTGGTACAGATAAGAACTCTCAACACACAGAATCCAAGACAGATACCGCCGCCCAGGAACAGTAATGGGAGTAGTGATACCATGAGGGTAGGGGGAATGTAGGTGGAGAAGGGGAAAAAAGGGGGGAACTGATTGCAAGGATCAACATATAACCACCCCCCCACCAAAGGGAACAAACAACAGAAACACGGATAAAGAGAGACAGTGGATGATGTGAGATATGAAAACAATAATGATTTATAATTTATCAAGGGCTCACAAGGGTGAGAAGGTGGAGGAGGGAGGGTAAAAAAGGGAAGAGGGGCTGAGCCCCAGTGGCGTAGTGGTTGAGTGCAGGACTGCAGCCCACAGGGTTGGTGGTTCAAATCCAGCAGCAGCTCTCCAGGAGCAAGGCTGGGCCTCCTGCTCCCACCAGGGCAGTGATGTCCCCCCCCCCCAAAAAAAAAGAGAAGAGGATATCCAGGGCTCCAGATGAAAAAAAAAATGTCATGAATATGATGATGGCAACATATGTACAAATGTACTTGATAAAATTGATATAGGAGCTTGTTATAAGAGCTGTAAGAGCTCCCAATAAAATGACATAATATATATAAATAATCACCTTGCTTCTTGGCTCAATGAGCCTATGCTCTGTGAGTCTAGAGTCTTAGTTCCAAAGGGAGGAATGCTCCTGCCTAGAGACACAGACCTGATGTCATTGACCTGGAAGTTAAGAGAGTCCCTTTGAGTTCCTCATGCCTCTGCACCAATAGACAATGAAGGCATATCGATACTGGTTGGTAAGATTGATGCTAGGCACCAAGGGGAAATTCTACTGCTATTCTATAATGGAGGCAGAGAGTCTCTGGAAGGCAGGAGATACCTTAGGGCATCTCTTCACACTGCATGCCCTGTGATTAAAGTCAGTGGGAAACTGTAGCAACCAAATTCCAACATGGCTGCTAAAGGTCTAGACCCTTCAGGGAGGGAGATTTGGGTCGCTCCACGAAAGATCCAGAACCCACAGGGACAAAGAGAACACACAACGGGTGGCAGCAGAAGGCAGTTCTTGATACCATCGACAACCACGGGATAAGTTACAGAAAGAAGGACAATAATCATGATGCGTAGTCCTTCCCTCTTTTGTTAAATATGTGTGTGTGTGTGTGTGTGTGTGTAACTATATCGTGTTCCTTTTAAACTGCGTTTGCATTTGGGGATCAGTCCTGGCTATTCACAAATAATAAGCAGATGTGTTGCCATGATGGGGAGAAATTTCTCTGGTCTTTTTCTTATCAATGCATGCTTCAATTGTCTTCAAACATCTGGATAGGTCCCCTGACCCTCCTGTGTCTTTCTAGGGGTTGCAGGGAGGGGAATTGATGGCCAAGAGCCAAGGAGCAGTCAGCACAACCTCACTGCCGTGACTTCATCTGGCCCAGCAGATCCCCTTGGAAGCGGCTCTTTTCCTGGGACTTTCAACTCTGGAACCTATTGGGAAATCCAAGCTTCATTGCCTGTTGCGACTAACTCCTGAACTCGTCTTCATTGGCTTTGACCTTGCTTAAGAGACGGAGTCTATGGGGCTGAGCCCCGGTGGCGTAGTGGTTGTTCGCGGGATTGTGGCCCACTGGGATGGAGGTTCAATTCCAGCAGTGGGGCTGGGCCTCCTACTCCCACCACCGGAGAGCAGTGATGCTCCACCCCCCAAAAAAAGACGGAGTCTACGGGAGATCAGCTCTTGGAGCTCATGGATGTCTACACAGCACTCTTGGCACCCCTGAAGCTGACAGCTTGCTGAGGCCCAGGGGGTCTCTGGAACTCGAGATGCTTGATTCTCGGTGCAATCGAAGCCCTTCCACCGGTGTCAAGTTGACAGCCTCCTCCCAGCCGCTCCTGAATGCCCAGCCCGGGTCCTTCACCTGGCAAGCTTGCCCGTCTTCCCTTTCCTGGCTCAGCTCTGAAGTCTTCTCACCTTCCTGAAAGCACATGGTCCACCTAAAATGATTTGTTTCACGTGGGGCAACTGTCTTGCGAATTTCCAGCTCCCGTGATTGAGAAGGCATCCACTTGAGTTCTGTTACAAATTTGACATTAGCTCTCATGTTAATTCCCCCCTCCAAAAACACACATCCCCCAGCACCTCTCTTTTGAAAAGGGACCCTGATAAGACTAAGACAAGACCGAGAGAACTTGTCTGCAGTCATCCCCGGGCCGCAGAGCCATCTTTGAACGTCTTTGGTTGAGAATGAACATATGCACATACGAATGAGCCTTGGTCGCAACACCTCTTTATCTGTCTCCATTCACTCTTCCTTCCGTTTTTCCATGGACTTTTGGAGGCCCCCTCCCATACACACGCTCCGTTACTGTTTGCAGTTATGGAATCTGGTGTCAACTTGAGACTCCTCAGAGTAAAGGGGCGGAGTTTAACCTGTCCATCAGCTCGCAGCTTGATGACCACCTTTGGAGGCTCCGCGGGGATACATAGCTGACTGGAGGCCAGAGACACACACTTCCCGGGAGACATTTCACTGACCAGCCACATGGAGACAGAACCTTGGAGCTGGAAGAGCCACGTGGAGACCCACACCAGCGCAGAGATGCTTGCACCGCCCCTGGAGCCGCAAGACTTTCCACCCACTGGCCTGTGGTCACCCGGCACTCGGCATCATTGCATGTGTTGGGTGAGTCTGAAGAGGAATGTACAGACTGGAACTGGACAGGTGGCTACTACCGGACTTGTGGACTTGATCTGAACTGGGCTAGAATGTTTTCTTCATGTACAATGACTCTTGATGTAAAGCTCTTTGCTCTACACATAAGAGTACCCGTGGATTCGGGTCTCTAGTCTATCCGGACTCACACAATGATATCACCAGTTTCACTGCCAGAGCGCCTTTGAACTCAGCCTCCCAAACCCAGCCAGGCTCACTGTCATTGAGTTGATGGCAACACGTAGCAACGTGATGGGACACAGTGAGTTTCCAAGACCGGGACTCTTTAGGGCAGCGGTTCTCAACCTGTGGGTCGCGACCCTTTTGAAAACACACACATTTCCAATGCTCTTAGGAATGGAGACACCACGCCTCTATCCGTCTCCAGGCAGGTCCAACCACCTGTAGCTATGCCCCCATACAAGTATCCAGCGTGAAGACCGTGACTCATGTGGCACCACGCTTCGAGACAGCATTTTATTTACTTGTCATTAGAAATAAATATTTCAAAATATAGAATGATACATTATTCGGGGGCCGAGTCCCTATGCTTTCATGATGTTCAGCTTATAACCATCCTGCCTATCAGATATTTAGACAATCCCTAACAGTAGCAACATGACAGGGATGAAGGAGCAAGGAGAACAATTTTAAGGTTGGAGGGGGGAGTCACCACAACAGGAGGACCTGTGTGAAAGGGTCCCGGCATGAGGAAGGGTGAGAAGCGCTGGTTTAGGGAGAGGAAGTCTGATCTGTCTCCCGAGGATGGCTGATGGTTTTGAACTGCCAATCTTGCGAGGTAGTGGCCCAATGTGTAGCCAGTTCTCACCAGGGCTCCTCTGAGCACAGCCTAAGATGGGTCTTTGAACCCATCTTGACCAAAACATCAGCACTCTGCTGCCCGACAGGAGAACGGCGAGCTCGTCCATCTGCTTCCGTCCAGAGTGACAGCATCAGAAACCGCATGGGGCAGTCCGTCTCTGACCGTGGCCTTGCCGTGAGTCAGCCCGGGCCCCAGGGCAATGGGTGGGAATCAGTGGTGATGGGCAGGATGTGGCCAAGGGCTGTAGGACGGATGGAGCCCAACTGCGGGTGGCCCTGGGAGAAGGAGCCACGCATGCCAGGTCACGAAGGGGAAGGAAACCAGTGACTGTTCTCTTCTGGCCACAACCCAAGTGCCCAGACTCCGGGCCTGCCGGGCTGTGAGTCGGGAAGATTGGTCAGCCTCTCCTCCCAGCTACGGCCATTCCGGGGTGACTGAGAGGTCGACCGGGCCGTGCTGCTCGCTGTACCCACACCCGCCTGCGCCAGGCCGTATCAGTCACCGGAATGAGACAGAGCTTGCATGCCAACCCCTTCCGCAGGCCTGGCCAGAGCTGGCAAAGGGCTGGACCTGGCCTCCGTCGCTGCTTCAGGAGAGGCATCCTCTGCCCTGTGGCTGGGCCCTCCACCACGCACGGTCTTGAGGGACCTTGGGATGTTTGTTGAGGCGTGACCGTGTGCCAGCCCCACCTCTCACCTGAGCCCTCCCTCTTTACTGGCCCACGCAGTCCCAGCTGTATGGACCAGAACACACCAGGCCCGTCCCCACCTGAAGCCTTTGCACTTGCTATTTTCGCTGCCTGGTGCACTCTCCCAGATCCTTCTGGCTCTCACTCTGCTAAAACGTCCCCTCCTCTGTGAGGTGTCCATGCTGTGAAAAATGGCCAGGCCACCCCCCTGCACACCCCATCTGCAGGCCGGCTTGATGGTTTCCACAGCATACACTGCCGCTGGCCCGCTGGGTGGGGTGTGCTGTATTCGTCTGTTTGAGGGTCTGTTTCCTGTGGGCCCTGTCACAAGTCTCCACAGACTTGGTGGCTTCAAACAGCACCTACGTCCTGTCTCACAAGGGTTGAGAAATGGGCCTGGTTGGGCTAGAGGTCAAAGAGGCCCCATGGTGCTGTGGTGAGAGCTCCACCGCTACCTGCTCTGCTTCCAGGAGGATGTGCAGCCTCGGATCTGCTAGAGTGGCAGTTCTCCACCTTCCTAACACCGGGACCCTATACATCATTGATGCAAGAGTTGTGGGGTGGGGGGGGAAGGAGAGCAGGTGTTATACTGAAGCCACCTAGTCACCCAGGGGGAGCGCCTCCTTCTGAGGTCACCTGATTAGCACCGTGCATCCCCCTGCACCCCTGATTCCCTCTGCCATGTTAGGGGATGCATTCGGGGGTTCTGGGGACACCGACATGGAGACCTGGGGACAGAGGTGAGAGTGCCATCACTCTGCCCACTGGACGGGCACCTGTCGGTGTCAGCTGCTGGGGGACAGTCTACTGGGCTTGCTGCCCAGTGTCAGCCACTTCCGGGGTGACCCGCTGGGTGGGTGGTTTAGAAAGTGGTGGGTGAAGGAAGGGAGGAGCCAAGGTGACTGGGGATCTGTGACTCAGAGACCCACCTGCCCGGGAGGAAGGTCTGAGAGCCATGACTCTGACCTGCTGGCCTGTCACAGAGCTTCCCAGACCATTGTCCTGCTTCCCCATGAGGGCGGAGGTGTGGGGATCCCACTCTGGTAGCTCTCACCAGGCACAACCCCTCTCTCTGCCACCCCCCACCACAGGCGGGCCCAGGCACAGCCTCCTCTGTCTGCCTCAGAGGGGTGCCCCCTCCCCCAATTCTGAGAGCTATCAGCACCTGGCCATGTTCCCACCAACCTTGGATCCACCCAACTTTGTTTCTCTCCCCCCCTCCTACCCTCCGCCGCTGGCCCATGATCTCCCTGTTCCCCTTTGCTGGGTCACTGACCTGAAGAGGGACTTAGGGACTAGCCTCGGACCTACAGACATGAGTTCAACAGGCTGGGGTGCCTTCCTGGTATAGACTTGCTTCTTGAAATACAGCTCTTTCTCAGCCCTAGATGAATGTCCCCGAATTCCTCTAGACGACCCGGCCTAGCACCCCCTCCCACATCCAGGCTGTGAACCCGGGCCTTGAGGATGGAGGAGAAAGTGAATACGATGAGAATAGGCAGGTGTCCGACACCTACCGAGGTGAGGGTGCTTACCTGCACACCTGGGCAGGGGATGCGCTATTTCACTCCACTTGAAAATCTCCGTGCCACATCTGCCCTGAACATAGCATTCTTTGGAAAGACTCTGTCTCCGTGGGGTTCACCTGTCAAGAAGAGTTTCAGCGATGGCAAAGGGACATTCGAGGGGAGGAGGTTTGTGCTGACGGGGAGAAGCCACTTAGAAGAACTGGGTCAGCGTGGTCACACCCTGGAGCCCGGCATCGTGTCCCTGACTTGTCCCTGTAGAAATGGTTGACTTGGTGCTCATTCTCCTGGATGGAATCTCCACAACCACAAAATAAAATGGAAGAAAAAATAATGGTGACTTAAGCTGTCCTGGGATACGTGTATCTATCGGAGGGACAAAAAAAAAAATCTAGGGCTGAGCCCTGGTGGCGTAGTGGTTGTGTGCGGGACTGCGGCCCACTGGGATGGAGGTTCAATTCCGGCTCCCAGGAGCAAAGGCTGAGCCTCCTACTCCCACCACCTGAGGGCAGTGATGCCTAAAAAAAAAATTAAAAAAAAAATAAAAAATCCAAAAGGATTGGCAAAATCTTGGGGAAACAGGCACCCTTCCGTCTGGCAGGTGGGGTGTAAATTGGCCTGGAACCGAGTGTGAAGCGCACCTGTCTGCCCCAGCACCCGCTCCCAGGGATATTGCCCACAGACAGACAGCCTGGAAGGACGATCACAGCCCTGTGGTTTGATCATCGCAGACATGAGGTGCCCTGGGGGTGCAGTGGTTAAGCTTCTGGCTGCTGATCCAAAGGTCCAAGAGGCTGGAGTCCACCAGCAATCCCTCCAGGGAGAAGATGTGCCCTCTGTGCCCAGAGAGGTCGCCAGAAACGCCTTGGGGGCAGTTCTCTGGCCTGAAGGATCCGTCTGAGTCAGGACGGCCAGGGGTTTCAGAGCCACGTGCTGGAGTTGACCGATGACCCGTCAAAGAAGGGTCTTTGAACACCACGTCAACGGTTTCTGCAGGGATGACGTCAAATGTGGCCTGCCTGAGGACTGGTGACTATGACATTGAGAGAGAAGGGGAGACAGGGACGACCTCAAACTCTCAATAAATCCCACCCAGACTGTGAGTGGCCCTACTGGACAGAGTGGAGCAGCCCGTGTGCGTTTTGAAGACTGTAGCTCTACGGGCATGAAAAGCCTCATCTTTCTCCCACAGAGCGGCCGGTAGCTTCAAACTGCTGGAGTCATTGCTCCCGTGACTATTGGGGGGAGGGGGGTAGAGAGAGACGCTGTCTTTCCTGAATTCCATATACTGAGAGCTCTTGTGGCTAAAACTCAGAGACCACAGGCAGACCCAGGCGGTGCTTGATTCTCGGGGCTGCTCTTGCCTGGACGGCAGCACCAAGCGAGGGGCCCCCAACAGATGGCTGCTTCTGTCCCCGCGCTGGAGAAGGAGAGATGGGCGGGGAGGAATCGCTGTCTCCAGTCACTGAGCGAGATGAGTGGGAAGGCGGCCCAGTGTCAGTGGGCTAGACTCCAGACTAACAGGGAGTCCGGGAGGCCAGACGTTTGGAGGAAGAGGGCAGTGACGACAGCAGTGATCACGGGGGCAGCGGCAGCCTGCAATTCCTGGAAGCCAATGCTTGACGTGCACTCCCTCTCAGAATCCCCACAGCCGTCCTCGGAGGCCCATGCAGTCATGGACCCCACTTGACAGATGGGAACAGGGACGGGAAGCACAGAGAGAGCAATGAACTCGCCTAAGGTCACACAGCTTTGTGGGAGAAAGAGGACAGGGTGCACTACCCAGTAAGAAGGAAGCCCCACATCGGAGCCCCCTCCCTCCTGGGAACCACTGCCTGGGCAGCGGCCACTTCCCTCCCTGCATTGGCCTTCACTTCCCAGGACAGGTTCTCCACCCAGCATCTGGAGACACCCTGCTCAAGCCTAAACCCCATTATCCCTTGGCCTGCTCTTGGGCAGGGCGGAACCTCGGGTGGGGCCTGAGTGATGTCCAGGGCACAGACTGAAGGAGCGCATGGGGAGTGGGGGAAGAGGCCCCCCAGCACGCACAGCCCTGCAGGGAGAGGCCGTCTGCTGCTTTCCATCAAAGACCTCTCACTTGCCTCACCGGGGCCCAGAGCAGCTGTCCTATACCATTCTGTGACTCCCCATGACCTTCTGGGAAAGTCCAAGGCGTTTCTCTCCTTTAAAACACTGGATTGCTGAGCCCTGGTGGCGCAGTGGTTGTGTGTGGGACTGCGGTCCACAGGATTGACGGATCAAATCCAGCAGCAGCTCTCCAGGAGCAAGGCTGGGCTTCCTACTCCCACCAGGACAGAGATGCAGGGGGCAGGCGGGGTGGGGGGAGAAAGCATAAAAAAGATAATACTATCACACAGACACACGTGATTCTGACTGTGTCCAGTATCCTACGTGAAGGAACTCATCAAGGGTCACAACAATCTTCCCAAACCCGGTCCACGGCCGCCGACCTGATCCCTGCAAACGGAGCCCTCCTTCCAAGACTGGAAGCCCCTGTGCAAGCAGCCGGCCACAGCATTCACCCTGGAGAAGCTAGTGGGTTTGATCCACGCACCGCTCCACTAGCAGCAGGCGCTTAACCTCTGAGCCACCAGGGCTCTGTGAGAATGTCGAAAGGAGCGTCCTGTTATCCCTGGGTCCCTGAGAGGCCCAGAGGAGACGAAGAACTGTCCCACGGCCCCTCACCCAGGATGCGGGGAAGCTGCCCGTGGAGACCGGTGTCACTGATGTCTTCCCAGAAGTCCCCGCGGGTCTCCAGTCCTTCCCTCTCACTGCTGCCCCCTCCCCACGCCAGCCCCCACCCATTGCTGTGTGTGGTGAGCAGGCAGTAGCCTGCCAGTAGGGCAGCTTTCTGGGGGTGAAACTACTACGTCTGAGGATGAGCTTGCTCAGCTGCCCCCCTCTTTGATGCTGTCGTTGATGTTGTGAGCTGCCACCCCAACTCCCAGCCCCCCCTCAGCAGCCCGACACCTCCCCCCCACCCCCCACCAGGCCTGTGGTAAGTCGAGCGTCCCCTTCTTGGGCTGCTAACTGCAAGGTTAGCGGTCAAAACCCACCAGCTGCTCTGTGTGAGAAAGTTGAGACTTTCTGCTCCACAAAGAGTTAGGATCTTGTAACCCCCCCACCCTGGGGTGGGGTAGGGGTGGGGGGGCAGTTCTGCTCTGTCCTATAGGGTCTCTGGAGCCAGCCTCGACCCCTTGGCTTCTCCTTGCAGGAGGCAGGGAGGGGTTCCACTCCTCGGCCCGCGCACCTATTCTGACCATTCCGTGTCATACACCTGGAGAAAAGAGAAAACGCGGCAGAACACGGGTGCAAGCTGCTGTCGAGGGCCCCGACGGCTGGCGGCCCCCCAGGCCCAGCAGAATGAATGCTGTCCAGCCCGGGGACGTGTGAGATCTTGGGCTGTGTAACGGCTACGCCTGGATCACTGGGTTTCCACCAGCTGATTTTAGGAAGTAGATCGCCAGGCCTTTCTTTCTCGTCTGTCTGGAAGTGTCGCTGGCATCGTTCAGTACCACCCTGTCGTTGTTAGAATCCGTCAATGGTGGCCCTGCATACAGTAGACAAAGCCCTTCCCCTGGCGGCTCCGTCTGCCCTCCTCCACCCCCGTTTGAGCCTGCTGCGGGTCCATCTCCGGGAGGGACTTCCTCTCTTTTACAGATTCTCCACTTCACCAAGCACGTCATCTTGCTCCGGGAATCGGTCTCTCTTGACAACAGGTCTGCACTCTGTGAAACAGAGTCCCATCCTCCTTGACGCTAAGGAGCTTTCTGGCTGCATTTCTTCAGAGACAGACCTGTGGTGGTCATGTTGCAGCTCCGGCAGCCTGCGGTCATTTGCTGACAATGGGATTCCAAGGTCCCCTTCTTCTTGGGTCTTGCGTCTTCCCTACTGGGCTCCCACAGACAGCTGAGTTCATGGACGGTCCCTCCGCTGAGACCAGAAGCCCCTGAGTTCTCCAGGGGACATGTCTGCCCTGAGATCTTGTGCAGTGGACTTGCCTAGTACCGGTGGATCCGCAGGTGGACGCAAGGACCTCGAGACCCCTGGCGCCTTCAACAGTTCCTCTGTTTATCGGGACCTTGCTTATCCAACCAAGATGTCTGTTTTCTCCCTGTCGAGATAGAGTCTAGACCGAGGGCTGTTGTCTTTGCTCTTCCCCAGAAAGCGCTTCACGTCCTCTCCGCTCGCAGAGAGGTTGCATCACCGGCACGTTGCAAGATGAGTTTTTCCCCAGGTCCTGATGCTGGGATCTTCCTTCTAGAATTCAGCATTGGAGGAGCATGCAGACCTCCACTGATTGGCAAGAGGTGTATTCTCCAGAAGGTGGGGCATCTCCCACTGAACCACGACGTGGGGTGGTGGTGGTGGTGGTGGCAGCTGCTGGATCCCGGTGAGCTGATTCCAGCTCGTAGTAAGTCCAGTGACAGAGTACCAGCGCCCCCCTCCGCTGCCTCCGAGGGCCCCCTCAATGGTCTCCTGTAGCAGATTTACCTGAGGCAGCACCTATGGTCTGTCGGCAGTACGATTCTTCCCTTGTTCTTTGTCCAGGGGTCACTCTCTTGCACAAGACTTCTTCAACATGTTGAAAAGCAACATGACCTGCCACAAGCACCAACAGACCTTCCTCGGAAGGAGTGCAGCCAGAATGACAAAGATATTTTCTTTCTGCTTGAGCCCTTGATATCGGCTCATTTTCCCTCCAGCATGGCAGCTCTTATCACAATCCTTCCATCCATCCATCCATCCATCCGTTGTATCAAGCACATTTGTACACTTGTCACCATCAACATTTTCAAAACATTTTCTTTCTGCTTGAGCCCTTGGTATCGGCTCATTTCCCCCTAGCATGGCAGCGAGACGTCGTCCCATGTACTGTGGACCTGTTGTCAGGAGAGACCAGACCCTAGAGAGAGACAGGTGTGTGGTAGTGGAGACCATCGAAGAA